>ML736242.1:44367-153408 GCA_009193595.1 Aspergillus bertholletiae
AGAAAAAGAAAAAGAAAAACAAAAGGAGAAGAAAGAAAGAAGGAAGGAAGGAAGTAAGGACAGTAAATAAAATGAATATGCTACTTACTGCATCCCAAATCTCCCTACTTAGAGTGACGAAGTTCGAGATCGAGATCAATTGTGTTGTCACATCCTGGACCAACTTTTGTAGGATCAAAATGATTCAATCATTCCCGGGGACAGGGAGATGATGTGCCGTTTTCACCGATTGCTGTCCTGGTTGGTGGGGTTAGGGTTAGTTGGGTGCAGCAGGGGAAGGGAGGAGGATATAAAAGGGGGAAGAGAGGGTGTGGATGAAGGGAGGTGTTTTGAGTGTGGTGGTTGATTCTGGGGATGAATGATTTTTTTTTTTTGTTTTTGGAATTCAAACGAGTTTCTTTTCCTTTCCTTTGCCTTTTCTTCACCTCTTTTCTCTTTTTTGAGGTTTGTTGGTTGGAGGCTACTACTTAGTAGTTACTTTGCAGATTGGACGCATTTCAAGCACTACATATTATGATGGTGTTAGGGTTAACTTGCGATAAAGATATTCCTGTATTTTCTATTACTCCGTACCAAGTCATTGTATCGGTTATAATAACTTAGAGCCAGTAGACCGAATCGCAATCATGGGCATATCACCCCTACATAATATCCCTAAACAGTAGTACATCTATAGCAAAAGCCTGAACCAACACATCGAGAACCATAGATCAAGACCAGAACGCCAATTCAAAGAACGCTAGATGAATGACAGTATCTCAGTGCAACTCGCCGCAGCCACATTCACTCTCCGCGGAGCGTTTCTTGAAATCTCCATGGTAGGTATCCAAGCCCTCGGTGCGGACGGCGTCGCCCAAGGGGTTCCCCAACCAGCTGAGAGATGTGATGCTGGAGAGGTCGATTTCAGGCTTCCATGCCCACTCGCTAGGGGTCTGTAGTCGCCTTGTGACATCTTCCACGTCTACATCGAGGTAGTCGGAGAGGAAGGCTCCGACGTCTGTGTTCTCGTTGTTGCCTACCAGACGCCAGGCGTCCTTGGTGGAGGAGGCGTAGATGTTGACGTCGACAGCTAAACCATGTGTTGTTAGCTCGTACGGTCATTGACAGGAGGGGAAGGGGGGAAGGGAAACATACATGAATGTCCATGTGTGGACCAGCCAATCTGCGCCCGACGGCTGATGATATCGGCAAACGCGTAGTCAACAGTATACGGCAGCTTGGGATCAAGAAGATGGTCGATTTCCTCATCCGTCGCATCAAAAACGCCCAGAGATTTCTCCAAGAGTTCGCGAGCGTATTTACGCTGAGACTTGGCATCCGGTTTCTTGGAGAGGTACTTTCTGAGCGTCGCGCCGGCAAACTCGGACGAATGGCTGGCGTTGGCCAGGGCGCCCGGCAGCCATTTGTACTCCGGATAAGAGTCGTGCAGCTGGCGGGCAGCAGCCAGACCGCCCGTTTCGTGGTCGGAGGTACTGACCACCACTCCTGGGGTGGAATCATGCTCCAGGAACTCAAGGACAGCAGCGAACGCCCGGTCGTAGGCTAGGACTTCGTGAACCTGTGCAGCGGGGTCGTTTCCGTGTCCGGCATGGTCAATACGGGAGCCTTCGATCAAAATGAAGAAGCCCTTGTCGCTGTCCGCGGTGGCTTGGCTGAGGGTATTGAGTGCGGTACGAGTCATTTCTTCCAGGGATGGGTACACGTCATCCTGGCTGCGACGGTCGATTTCGTAAGGGATATCTTTCTCCGCGAAGAGACCCAGGAGCGGCAGCTGGGCCTCTGAGCCACCATTCAGGGAATCGAAGCCCTTCCTGTCGTTCAGGTAATGGAAGCCCTTCTGGCCTGCGATCTCTACCAGGTCCCGGTCATCATTACGACAGCTGCCTTCCGTTGAGTTCGGGAGGAAATGGCAGCGTCCACCACCAAACATCAAATCCACCACACGGCCCAGTGGGTGCTCGCCGATCTCTTGTTCTGCGATTCTATCCTCATATTGCCGAAGGTTGACATGCGAAGCGAAACAGGCGGGGGTAGCATCCGTAATCCGAGTGGTAACGACCAAGCCGGTCTTATAACCCGCCAAGGCAGCGGCCTCAAGCACAGTTCCACAAGGCGAGTGGTCAGGCAGTACGGAGATGGCTCCGTTGTAGCTCTTATGGGCGCATGAGAAGGCGGTCGCGCCGGCCGCCGAATCGGTGACAAGGCTGTTGCTCGACCTTGTCCTGGAAGTGCCAATGATGTGGTTATCCAGCACGAGTGTCTGGTCCATGGGTAGTCCCTCTGTAAACTGCCTGTAGTTCCTAGTCATAGTCAAACTGGTGGGTCCCATTCCGTCGGAGACCATGAAGATCAAGTTCCGCTTGCCGGTCGGCTTCTCTCCGGGGCCCCAAGGCTGCCTTGCCTTGTAGTTTTTGCTCGCCTCGTGTTGGTAAACCACGGCGAGGACTATCACAGCGATTGTAGCAATAAACGCCCAAGAGAAGAGGCCGACATCTTTCCAAAAGGCCCATTTGCTGCGTTGCTGTTCGCGTTGGGTGCGTTCGCCGGTTAGTAAGGCGTCCTCTTCTTCGGCGTTCCGAATCGATGAGTGGTCGGAAGAGAGGCGCGGAGCCAAAAGGGGCTCTTCTCGCGCCATGGCTGACGGATTGCCTTCAGAAGTCGACTTAGGGGAGTAGCTGCAATGGAACGGGAACCATAAACACCGGATAAGGAGTGAGGAGAAAGGGAGACGGCGAGGAGAGATCGATTCAGGTGAGTTGGGGTATGTGGCTTGGCACGGGACTTTTGATACGTCACGTTGCCAGGGCCTGAAACTACCGGATTCAGCTAGTCTCCTTCAGAGTCAAACTATTGGTAGATCATCCAAAATGGGGAATTCGTCAGGGCAGAGAGGAGTTAGTACATGACATATGATATTACAGAGTCCCAAAGGTTTATAGTTATAGTCCCAAGAAATCCCAAGAAAATGGTCTACCGTCCAAGAAAATTGTCTACCGCCCCTTCCACCCAATCGGAATCATAGCCGCCGCGATCTCAGACACTCCTCGTTCGGTCGCAAGCAGATTGAACTGCGCAGCAGCATTCCTAGTGTCCACCACCTCAACCCGAACACCCAAAGAATTGATATGCTTTCTGGTCTCGGGGGAAAGGGGAAACACAGAAGCACCCATCCCAATAATCAAGAGGTCTACCCGGAGGATATAGTTAGCAAAAAAGCATCCCCTCGAGAAGACAACCAGAACAGGAGAACGACAAAAACTTACCCGGACGAGGCCATACGAGCCCCAACAGACCCCAAGCCTGTTCGTCAACCTCAAACTGACCCTTCTTGTTCACCATAGAGTTCTTTTCTCCATCCGTTGCCGTCCACGGCCTCCATGAGAAAGCCTCGCCTCCAACAAGCAACAAACCATCGCCGTTTGTGAGCTTGAGGCCATTATCCAAATGGAATCCATTATCCAGGCAAGCATCAATGGCTGTAGTAGGTGCTGGGATGTTTCCGAGCACGTTCAGCGCAGCAAAGTCTGTTTGCGTATCCTCTTTTGACTGCGGGCCTCGATCGTGGCTCGCTGGCTTTGCAGTGTGCGCGCGAGGAACCATCCGTACGGGGCGCGCATCGTTGCTGCTGTTGCGGTATGTTTGCACGTAGGGGGTGATTCGAGAGATGGGAGACTCTGAGCGGACATTCGCGCATAGTCGGTTGGTAACACTGGGGGCCGAGATGGATGTGCGCAGGGCACGGAGTAATTGGGGTGATGGAGGGTGCATCGTGGTACTGAGGTGGATATAGTTGATTTCCGGGAAAAATTTGCTTTAACCTGTGGATTCAGGGCATTGGTTGGATCGAGAGTGAAGTAATGTGGTTGTCACGATCGATAGCCCGTGATGTAAACGCTATCTTGAAGCCTCAGGCATCAATGCTGAGTAAGACCTATCCATACGGGCCACCATTGGTCCATTCCGGTAAGAAGTTACATGTATACATTGCCTTCGCTACTGCCATCTATACGGCGGATTAGCTCGAACCTGTTCTTGATGGGCTCGCTCTGCGGCTGAGTCTATATTGGGAGAGCCCATAGATGTGGAAAAACTAACATATCCGCGGCCTCACCGTGGAAGTCCGATAGGTCATTTTATGATCTGGTGCAGGCGAGAGATAGGGCTGGTACATATGCTATCATATCTGGCAAATACTTGGGATTATATTTTTGTTGAAAAAAAAAAGAGGTTGCTATCATGGAATGGGCCCGTTCCTTCTTTCGATATCAGGTGATGCTTCAAAGCAATGTTTGATACGACTCAAAGGGCAATGCGTCTTCTCTTCCTCTGGCTTTACAGGGCGGCAGCTTTATAACAATTGCAGCCGGAATAAATCAACAAAGAAACTCTCAGGACCAGCCTGATCAGTCTACATGGATGCACAATCCGGTCACCATGCGGTCTTCTACTACACCTCGCTGCGGGCCAGCAGCTTTATATCATAGACACAATGCATAACCCCCGGGGCATAAGTCTTGACCTGTTCCACATGTCGACAGTCCGCCGATGCAGTCGCATCCTTGACCCCAAGAGCTTCAGCTCGCAACCTCCCAACCTCTAGCGTGATGTCCCCCTTCTTCTGCTCGATCTCTCGCACGTCAACATTCTCATGCACATGGATCCAGCCCCCCATCTCAGCGTCAACCATCCTGCACGCATTCCCCCACGCATCCGCAGATGTCGGAAGGAGCCCTAAATTAACATGACGAACACAATTCCACTCGCCTTTCCCCTCCATCACATCGCGAATCTTCTCCAAAAGATCTGCCGCAAACCGATTATCCCCATGAAAGAGGACAACGCGATCTGTGTCCCTCAAACTGCTGACCAAGTCTAGCAAATCCTCATTCAACCTGCCATCTTCCTGAATCCTGACGACTCGACACCCCCAGCCATTCGCCTCACATCCCCGTCGAAGCCCCTCAACCGACCAGCCGTTGATCTCCCACCCCCACACCCGCTTTACCCCCCGTTTCAAATATGAAAACACAAAGTATCCAATCCCAGCATACATATCCACCACGCCTACATCCGAAACAGCCTGCCCGCCCAGCTGACCCACGTCCAGCCCCTCAAACGGGGACGGCCCCTGGCCCAACACCCGTGCTTTCTCGGTAACGTTCCCGCGGGAGAACATCGTGTAGAGCGGCGCCCAGATCTGCACAATCCCATGGTTCTGCATCGTGCGCACCCAGAACGCCCGTTCCAGGTCCTCGCCGCTCGGCTGGCCCTCTTCGCCAGCGGGAGAAGTAGCAGCACTGGTCATAGCAGCAAGCCCAAAGTCGCCGTACAGCGGGACGAGGCCTGCGGGACTGCGCATGCGATTCTCATGACCTCGCGTATCCGTTAGCGCGATGGGCGCGTTGATGGCAATATGCGTTACGCCCATGCGGCTAAAGGCCCTTACAAGGGATGCGTAGAGGCCCTGCTGCTGGGGGCCTGTTAGGGATTGGTACAGGGCACTCCAGGGTGGCGGGCTGCTGAAGGCGTTGGCAGGGAGGAGAAGCATGGGCTCGTAGACTGTGAAGCGTTTTGGGAGACTGTTCTGCAGGGTCTCCATTAAGAGGCCATATTGGGAAAGTGTTTCCGGGGAGATGTTGTTTGTCACAAAATCTTGGATGCCAATCTGCAGCGGATTGAGAGTTTTGGAGGATACTCTTTTGCCGCTGCCTTTTTCATGGCGACTGGGCTTTTTGGTGGTGGTATTAGTAGTGGGGGCTGGTTGTGATGGGGGTGTTGATATTGGTATTTCTTGATTCATTTTTCTTCTTTCCTTTTTTTTTTCTCTCTTGAGATGGATGTTTGGTTGGGTATTTGAGGAAGGTTCGTCAGAATTGTAGAAATGCAGTATTGGGTTTGTATTTATTGGTTCCTTTTTACATGCAATTATTCTTGCCCTTGCATGCTGTGTCAGGCTTCAATAGAGGGACATATAATATTATATATATCGTAGGTTGAAGTTCAGTACTAGATGTAGGATCCGGTAGTAACAGACAGAATTTCTCCACAGATAGGTTGATAGCTATGCAGAATTGCAGATATAAGAAATCTGTCCTTTATTGATCTCTATTGATTAGGTAGTCGGGTTCGATGTTCAGATGTACTGAAGTATTGTCAATTTCGATGATAATTTTCCACTTTCCCCAGAATCTGTGTCATGTGACTTGAATCTACGATGTGGCCTGGAGGGAAGAAAGAGGACTTATTGAGCGCATCTCCCTATGTTATATCGTGATTACTTTGGTGGGGCGTGTGTCTTGGTATCTGATGAGGATGTGTCGATATCATAGTTTCTGGATATGCCTTTGCCAAGTTTACAAGGGACTCTTTACTGGAGCAGAGTGATGTTGATATACATGAGTCTTCGTCTTGATATTAGGATATATTTGAAAATGTGATGTGAATGAGTATAGTACTAAACACGGTTCCTTGACATGGTTGTGAATAACAGAAAGGTAGTAGAAAACGGCCAACGCTGGGAGGAATACATTCGATGCTTCGGGATGGGAAAGGGGTAAGGGATGCGTGGCTAGATGAACGATCAATTAAAGAGAGTAAATAAAAGTGTAAACCTGCCGTTGCCAGCAATGGTTACAAGGCACAACACCAGAACAAATCGTAACGAACGTAAGCTCTCAGTGGCTAGTACGGGAAAGAGGGTCAATAATCCGTCACGGAGTAGCCTAACCGATCGTTTGCGTCGAGTACACTAGGCATTCAAATTAGCAATGTTAATGGGGACCGAGAAAGAAAGGCGACTTACGAGTATTGTTTGGTTAGGGTTCCTTCTCCCCCTTTCGAAAGATCGATGCTAAAAACGTAGAAATTGCCGTCGCTGGTCACCACCATCACCTGGGGAGTGTTGTTGCTCATGGCTACGACACTTCTCAGGGGCCCGGTGTTACCATTACCTCCGGGGCCGGGATTTGACTTGGGAAGTTTGATCCAGGCAAAATCTCGCGCCGGTTCCCACATTTCACTCACACCCTTCGGAAGATAGCCACCAACCTTGGCGGCAAACGAGCTTCCGACATTTTGAGAGGTTCGCCGAAGGATACCCATCAGAGTGCCATTGTGTTTCCTGGAAGGAAATTCCGCGGAATCCCTATCACCGCCCGTGTCATCTTCGTCCGGAGAGTTCCCTAGAGAGCTCTGGCTCATGGTTCTTTGAGGTGCCGAAGGGGACGGCAGAGAATTTTCCGACGATTGGCCTTGACTCAACTTAAACAGATGGATGGTTTCAGTGGAGGATGAGACGCAAAGGAGAGTAGAGGTGGTATTGAACGACATGCTGAAGATCCTAGAAGGTATGGAACCGCGCCTGAATTGATATAATTTGTGGCCATCGGGCACGGAGAAGACCCGAATGATAGTCCCTTTATCAGAAGCGGTAGCTATCAAAGTACCATCACTGTTGAGTGTTATGCATGCTAGTGGAGACCGATGGGCTTCTATGACGTTGATTGCTTCGAGCTTTAGTGTATCGAATATCAGCACTTCGCCGCTTGTAGGTGAAATGTGTGTGTTCCCGGGGGGCGCGTGAGATGGAGGAGTAAAGGATGTAGGCGGCGCCTTATGTGGAAGGGGGTATGCGAGATAGCAATTATCGGAGGATGGGGAGAGAGCACAGATTGCTGAGAGATGTTAGAATTGACCAAGGATGATAAAGCATATGCAAGTCCCTACCATTAGGATTTGGGGATGTCTCGATGGTATATAGCAACTTCATGGTCTGGATGTCATAGAGATAGATCTGGTCTTCTAGAACGATGACGAGCCGTTTCCGATTTAATTTAACCGCCAGGACAGTCGTGGGAAACGTCAACTCGCATATTGTGGATTGACGCTAGAAGAACCCAGGGTATGTTAGAATAGATTCCTAAGGACATGTAGAAGGCACAGGCAGCGAAATGCGTTCGAGGCTGGGTGGTCCAAATGGCTGGCTTCTTCATACGGAAGTCGATACAGTCTTTAATTTGTATGCGCAAGGATTCTACGAACCTTTGTATTAGTGATTTGCAAGCGACGTGGTGAGAGAATCAACGCGACCAAAGACGTCGAAAATAGCATCTCGATTATTGCAATGTTCCCCTCCTTGGTCTCATAGCTCTTGGCGAAAGGGTCTGTCGTGAATATGCGAAACCCCTTGGCAGTAGCTGCAAGTCGTTAAGAACCATCCTGGGAAAAGAATGAAATGACTCAAGGGAAGTCCTTACCCACAGCCAAGTAGCTGTAGTCCTGGTTGAAGGTCACGAAGTTCATTGCCATCTTGCCTGGGGGCGATCGAGTGGAGCGATGACGTCCAACCCTGTCCTCTTCTCTAAAGTGTACTGTAGTGTCTGAAAAGTGACCAAAAAAACCAAACAAACAAACAAACAAACACACAGTATATATATCCCCTAGAGCTTGAAAAGTAAAACGGCGAGATCGCGCTTTCTTTATTGAATCAAGAAAAACTTATTGTTCCTCGAGCGGAGGGGCACAACCGATCCCATCACAAGGGCAGCTTCACGTCACTGACGATCGTCGGCGGACATCTCTCGTTCTCAAACGGCGTTCATGACAAAGCTCCACGGCGAGTTAATCCCTATAGGGCAAGTATGCACGGATGCGATCGCCGCTGGACGAAGAAGACGTTGGGAAACAAATAAGCAAGTCGACCGCGGAGAGTCCGGGGGATCGCTGAACAGCAGTTCCTTCTGCCGCGGTCTGAATGCGTCAGGCGCCAGACGCGGCAAGCGAGCTATTCATCTGACGCTCGGGCCACATCTTGTTCATCAGCGGGTAAAAAATATTAACGGGCGGGCGCTTTTTTAGCCAACAGAACAGATCCAGCAACTTCCCTCTCCGCAGTCCAGAGAAGGCCATTGCACTATGGGACCTGCAAAGAAACCAGCCATGGCTGGGACTAACTCTAAGGCCGAGAGGGAAGCCGACTTGGTTATGGGGGTGAGTTGATATGAATTGCTGCGACGCCGCGCACATCCCCACCAGTTGCTTGCTTAATCTATCGGCGCCTAACTATATAACTATACTAGACAAATAACAGCAGTATTGTCTCCAAACGCAGCGTCGAAATGTTCTACTACCCAAAACCCCATTTCTTTCGCTACTTCGTTAAGAAACCTCAAAGACGGTCGCCTTTGATCAACCGCGGATACTGGCTGCGTATGCATGCGATGGCGGAGACAGTGCGGAAGTTTATGAGAGAGCCGTCAGACAAACCTAAATTTGTCCTGAATCTGGGATGTGGATTGTGAGTCGTAGAAAAGCCCCCGGGGAGTCGGGCGATCAAAAAGGGGATCGTATGCTAAGTTAGATTATCGTAGTGATCCACTCCCATACATGCTTCTCAGTGCGGACAACGACTTGTGTAGAGACACGACCTTTGTGGATATCGATTACGAAAAGCTCATGATCAATAAGAAGATGGCAATTCGCAAGACCGACGAGATAACACAACTACTTGAGGATGTAGAATTCCTGCCAGACGACAGTGCAGTACAGATTCGCAGCAAGCACTATCTAGCCATTGGGTGCGACCTGAAGAACCTTACTAAGTTGGATAACGCGCTTAGAACAGAAGTCTTGCCTTCTGAATGCGCGGTTCTCTTCCTGGCCGAAGTCTCACTGACGTACATGGACGTCAAGTCCGCCAATGCGGTTGTCAGTTGGGCTTCAAAGCTAAGCAACGGTCAGGATCACCCTTTTGCAGACTTATCTGAATGTATCGATAGATAAACGCTGACGTTGTGAGTAAAGATGCTCAGTTCTGTATCCTGGAACAGTTCTTCCCTGATGGCCCTGATCATCCTTTCGCTTCGACAATGATGAAACATTTTAAGAAGCTGGGTGCGCCCTTATACTCGATCCATGAGTATCCCTCCCTGAACGAACAGGAACAGCGCTTCAAAAATGCTGGCTGGAATCACGCACATGCTAGAAGTCTCTGGGACCTATGGTCGGACGACGAATTTGTTGACAGCTCGTTGAGGGCGTCACTTGATGCCATCGAGCCTTTTGATGAGTGGGAAGAGTTTGCACTTTTTGGGGCTCATTATTTCCTTCTGCATGCGTCCACTAAGCCTCAAGTCTCGGATAAGGCAACGAGTACCGTAACTAAGCTAGACCCGCAGACGGATAAATCTGGCGATTTCAAATTGCTCGCCAAATGCCCCCCTGGAAGTGGTCAAAGACGGTTCGGAGCTGTTATTCCTGACAGTGACAAGACTGTTGGACACCACTCTGGACTCGGTCGTCAGACTCGTTTATCATCAACAGAACTCTACACTAAGTCAGTGGGTATCACCAAAACTCATGAGTTCCCTCCCGGAGACATCTTGGCACGGATGTGCCATACAGTAACTGCGTTAAGCAATCAGGATTGTCTGTTAGTGGGGGGTAGAGCTTCACCGGCGTCCGGGTTCAAAGATTGTTGGATCAGGAAAGAGAATCGCTGGTGCCCGACTCAGAGCCTTCCGGAACCCCGATTCAGACATAGTGCTGTTAAAGTTACTCTTGATTCCGAATATGTTCTCGTATACGGAGGTAAGATGAGCGATGGCACAACATTAAACACTTGGTTAGCGTGGAGCAGCAGGCAACAAGTCTGGCAACAAGTTAAAACCAACGTAGTCAATATCAAGACTCGATTTGGGGCTTGTCTGGGAAGCATCGACGACACTTCAGGAGTACTCTTTGGAGGAATTGGAGCTGATGGAACTATTTTGGGGGATTTCTTCACCTGGAAATTGCACCAGCAGAGTGACGGATCTTTATTCATGGAGCTGACCGACCATACCGAGGATTTGCGGAGAGCCTCACCCTTATTCAACGATATCCATCGATTTGGGGCGACTGTCAATCACACAGCGTGGGGGCTAGCCATTGTCGGCGGTATTGTTCCTCGAGAAATCATTACACATGACAAGGAAATCATACTTCTTGATTCGACCGAGTTAATCAGATGCATTGCCAGTGGGTGGTCCTCGAACCACACAGTCATCTCGGCGCTAGGGCTTGGAAAGAGACTTGACGGTCCGAGACCCTTACTGGTAGGCCATGTCTCCTGTGCCATCGACCCTAAAGAGATTTTGATATTTGGTGGTGGGGCGGTTTGTTTCTCATTTGGAACATACTGGACCGAGGGCACATGGCTTCTGAAGGACGTGAAATCGACTACTGAGAATGAGTGGACCTTGGTTCCCGAACCTGTGGAATCAAACAAGTCGCAACCAGGAAAAGCGACGTCCAAGCCATCGGCGCAGTCCCAGAACGAACCCTACGGGGCGGCGGAAGTGATCACATCAATCCCTCGCGTATGTGTCCAGAATTCCGCACAATTTCAAGAAATTTTAGCTGAGGGCAAACCGGTAATTATCGAAGGATCGGATATTGGTCCCTGTACAGAACTCTGGACCAAAGAATATTTGACAAGTGCCGTTGGTGGCGACCGCAAGGTAGGTTGGATAATCCAAATGGAGCTTTGGTAGTTTCGAATGCTAAATAACCACGAAACTAGATCGTCGTGCATGAGGCACAGTCCGACCATATGAGTTTCCAAACTAAAAATTTCTCATATACAACTAAATCATTCGGCACCTTCATGGACGAGGTGTATACAGGCGACCGTCAGTATCTTCGAAGCATTTCTGCCGAACAGCCAACTAAACTACCTGCCAACCTGGCTGTGGATTTTCCAAGCCTAAGCCATGATTTTCGCCTTCCCGAGTCGCTCTCCGCTGTAACTGATAATATCCATAGCTCGCCACTCAGGATATCAGGACCGGTCACCCTATGGCTTCATTACGACGTAAGTGTGAAGTAAATTATATGACGTGGATGAACAGAAGCGCTAATCCCTATCTCTGTGCAGGTGATGGCGAATGTCTTGTGTCAAATCCGTGGCGAGAAGAGACTCATTCTCTTCCCACCGAGTGACGTGCAATACCTCCATGTGCCTCCCGGGGCCTCAAGCTCTACCATCAACATATTCCAAAGTAATGGGTCGGTCGCCTCAATTCCCCATACGTCGCCACAAGAAGCAGTCTTAAAGCGTGGCGATATCCTATTCATCCCTCCTCTGTGGCTGCACACGGCATCCCCAACGGGTGATGTTAGTATTGCTGTCAATGTTTTCTTCCGCAACTTGTCTAAAGGGTATGCAGCTGGCCGGGATGTGTACGGGAACCGTGACCTGCAGGCCTACGAGAAGGCGAGAAATGATATCCAGAAGATGGCCAAGTCCTTCGACGGGCTTCCAAGTGATATGGCTCGCTTCTATCTGCTAAGGCTTGCCCAAGAATTAAAAGACAAGGCAGAAAATTAGGTCACTGACCGTGTCAATCAGACGCCGACATGAAGCTGGAGACGCTTTGACATTTCGCCCGTTCATGCCCAATTTCTCAGTAAAAAAGAAAAATGAAAAAGAGAAAGACTCGTAGTCGTGCCGTGCCAAGTAGTGGACCTCTCGTTTTGAATGCCCGAGCTCCACAGTTCGGGGGCTAATGCATTGTTTTTAAATTTTGAAGAACAGCGAGAAAGCGTCTCAACCCGGTTGAACCAGCTCATGCGGTAGCCACTCTGGCAATGCGAGAATGTTGCTTCAAGCCTCATGAAAGGTGATCTCGATATTCTATGTGGTAACTTCAAGAATAGTCCGTTTGGCGCATCATGACATGAATTCAATCATTTTTTTTCCTTATTTTTTTCTTTAGAAAAAAAGAGAGAAAAAAAAAATAAATTTAAGGTGTATATTTTTGCATATGTATCAAATTGTTATTGCCTGTGAGTCATGCCAACCCTTGAAGTACATATTAGTAGTATCATGTCACCAACATATTGCCTTTTTTTTATACGGAGGAGAGGATGGGAAACTGGAAGCTGCGTGCCGACCCTAAGGAACACCCGCTATGGTATTTATTATTTACCTCTCGGGTGAAGGCATGTCACACTATCCCCGGCCAGTTAGAAGCTGGAAGCCGACAATGGCAGAGTTTTGGGCACGTTGCGCAACGTCAGCATTTATTTGTTTGTTGAGAGGGAAATGGTCGCGTGCCCAATCAGAGAGTTATGGCTAGGGTGTGGCTTTGATCTCTGGCCTTCTGGTGATGAACCAGTGACACATTTCCATGTCCTCGTGCTGCAGGTGAGAAAAGATGCAGGTCCCACTCCGAGGTTCACACATCCGCCGTGCTATTTGGAGGTAAAAAGTATTAGAATTAGAATAAATACCTTTGCAAAGTCAAAACTCAGATTGATACGGATTCTACCACCAATCAGTACCTTTTGATAAACCCCCATCTTGGTGTGGAACAGAACGGGGATTATCAGATCCCAGCGTCATTCAACGGTGTTACTAGTAGTTGAATGATCCGAGGTGTGGGAAGACGCATGACAGCAGCACCATGGATCCATGCTGGATAGACATGGGTAGAGAATGGGAGGCAGACCATGCGGGTGTCCAAAGCCAATAATCAAGACCGAGATCGAACTACGTCGGTTAGTGGCTCTGGGGAGGTCAGAGAAACGTCCCTATTCGCTGGGACCGCCCATCTTGCTCCTTTCCTTGTGTTGCCTTCGGATGGTCCAGAGCGTTTGAAAGGGTCCGTTCTCCCAGTCTCATTGGACCTTACCCTTGAAGTGTTGGCGTCAAGACTTCGGGGGTTACTGTCAAGGTGGTGTGGGGGCAATAAGTTATAACACATGATATTATTAACAAGAAGAATAAAAATCACTAACTAATTGTATCATACTCGGTATGTAATTCGTGCGGACGCCATTTCTTTTTTAGTTCATGCCCTAGGGTAGGAGGCCTGAGATGGATTTTTGCAGATAGCATGGAACTGAACGGATGGAAGCATCATTGGACGCAAACGGTCGTGAACTGTGAGGTAGGTTCCTTTTTCGTAGGTTAAATCCCAATCCGAGGTGGAGAATGCGGATGCCCGATAAACAAGGATGGCGACATATCGGGGATGAGGCAGAAAACCTTACCTTTTCAGTGAACAGAATAATTAATGGATAAAATGATGATATTTTTATTGATTGGGAAGATCGTCCAATTGAGAGGGCAAATCCCGGGAAATCCTCATGGTGAGAAATCATTAAGACAGAAGCGAGCGAGAGAGAGAGAGAGAGAGAGAGAGAGAGAGAGAGGGTTTTTGGGGGGGGGGGGGGAAGGAAATTAAAAAATAACAATAAATAAAAAATAAGAACGATAATGGAACTTTGAATATGATACCGGAACAAGCACACCCCATGTTCAGGCTCTCAAGGAATGGACCCCTAGTGTGGAAGGAGTTAAGCCGTGAGTGACTAAAGGTTCCCTAGTTACCCCTCCCCACCCCCGTACTTAGTTCAATCGCCCTCCGCTTGCTTCCCTGTGCAACAGGTGAAATTATCCCCAATCCACCCGTCGATTATACTTAACCGGGGGTTAACTATCATTTCCTATCTTTTTCTCATCTTTCTCCTCTTCCTCATCTTTCGCTGGTTTTTATCTCTCCCTTTCTCTTCTTTTATTCTTTCCTCCCCGTGGCGTTTGTTATTAGAACTTCTTCCCAGGCCCTTCTCCAGCGCATATCAACGTTCCCTTATCGCGGTGGGGCATTCCCTTATTACTGTGGGTATTATCCGGTCTCCTACGTAATATCCTCCCCTCTCTTGTTGGGTGCGAACCAATCCAGCTGTCGATCCGACCACTTCAATCTCATCCGCTTACTGGCTTCCATGTTATGCTGTTTTCCAGGCCTACGGAATCTTCTTAAAGCGTGCGATGTATGTTAGATGAGATGACATCCCCCAAAGCTGAGCGCCAGAGAACACGCGATACTAACCACCACAACAATCCAGATAGTTCTCGCATGTGGATACAATTGCATCTTGAGCGATTTTGTAAAGGATGTGTCGTTGATCGATCGTCGCTCAAACTATCTGTATACACTCAACCTTAGCATTGAGCCGACGCACTTCTTTCATTGCACTTGACATACGTCGGACACGAGAACGAACAGCACCATGGCGACAGTTGTGGTACAGCAACAGCAGCAGACATTGCGGCATTCAACTCCTCCACCCACGGGCATTTCACCAGCACTGAGTCTCAACAGAAACCCTTCACCGATCCCAAACAAACATCTGCCAATCTGCCCAACGGGCCCTTCCCCAGTCATATCTCAAACTACCTCTCCATTACACGAGGAAGTGACAGACCAGACATCTTCCCTCCTATATCCACCAGATAGCTATACACAGCTGGCGAGTTCGCCTGCAGTATATTCGATAGATGCAGTGACTTTAGAATCGGCCCTGAACCATTGGGCGTCTCAGCCGCTCCCGGACCCCAGCAAGGTTTTCCCCTGGCTACACGGGCTCCATCCAGACAACCATCTACAACTGGGGTTTTTTACAAACCGGAAACGTGCCCCTCGCCGGATCCCCAGAGTTTGGCGAGGCATCACTATTATCAAAGTTGGTGGTGATCTGATTAGAGGGAGGCTGAAAGGCGCAGTGTCTCTCGATGAGGTCCTTGCTCCATCAACGGCAGAGTTCCTTGCAGTCGACCCTCGGGAAGGGTTCTCAGTGCGCAACTTTCAGATCCAGACTGCCAAATTGGCTCCGCTGTCCGATATTGTCATCTACGGAGAAGATGGCGTTACACGAAAGCAACTACTAGAAGTGGCAGGAAGAGTCGCTACTGCACAACGTCGTTGGAGAAGCAAGAACGATCTGGAACGGGTTTTACCGGTCTATAATACATTTGTCCTCTCATGTAAGTGGAGAGTTTGTCATCCATGTGCATTTGGATCGGGTGAGAGCTAATCATCAACAGCCACTTTTTCCGAAGTTGAACAACGTGCTCCGGGCATCGTTGCCATTAACGCCCGCGGACAGCTCACTGGCCAAACTATGGATTTCTGTAGGTATTCGACCCCTCGTTTGACAGAACCCAAGCCTAACAGAGGAGCAGTTCAATGGGAGCGGTGGGAAATGTGTGACATGTCTCGGGCTTCTGAGATTTCGACCAACGTCTGGCAAGGGCCAACTCCTGATTATTTATTAAGAACTGGGAGTTGTGAGGCTACAACTGGGGAATATTTTGATCTATTAATCGAGGCCAGTGACTTTGCGAGCCTCCCCGGCCCTAGATTCCTGGCGAAATTGAACAAGCAGCTTGATGATGGCCCACAGCGGTTGGAGTTCCCTTCGTCTGGGTCTATTCTTCCGCCATCAGGTGATGATAGGGAGATGGATGATCTCGTGAATACCGTGCGGTGGCTCTACTACTTAGCAAACCCAGAGGAACCAGACAACCAACCGGATGCCGACGGAGATATCACCATGGGTCCTATTCGCAAGAAGCCTCGCAAGATACTTATCCACTGCCCAGATGGCTATACAGAAAGCTCACTGCTAGTCATCGCCTACGTGATGTTTGCTCACAGTGTGACAGCGCCTGATGCGTGGCTTAAACTTCACTGCGATCAAAAGCGTAACTTCTTTGCCTACCCGTCAGACGTCACATTTCTCAGTGCAGTACAAGCGAGGCTATTACATGAAAGTCCTGCGACGCCAATAGGCAATGTTACCGGGCTCGCTGATCCTCACTGGTTCAGGTACTTCGATGGTTCGCTTCCCAGTCGGATTCTGCCCTATATGTATCTCGGCAATCTATCGCACGCAAATAACCCAGAAATGCTTTCGGCTCTTGGTATCAAGCGTGTTCTGAGTGTTGGCGAGTCGGTTACGTGGACCAATTCCGACGTAAGCAAGATCGGCGCAGATAATATTATGCATGTTACCAAGGTTCAAGACAATGGTATAGACCCGTTGACTCAGGAACTTGAACGTTGTTTGGATTTCATCCGTGAGTATCAGCTATCCACCCCAATGTGGCTATCTTCCACAATATAGTGCTAACTACTAGGATGGTACTACAGGAAAGGGGAAGAAGGACGGAACGGCTACGTTAGTCCATTGCCGAGTAGGAGTTTCGCGATCAGCAACCATCTGCATAGCAGAGGTTATGGCATCTTTAGGCCTTTCGTTCCCAAGGGCGTAGTAAGTAATCACTCAGGACGCATTGGATGACTTACCTAACAGATATAGTTGTTTTGTCCGCGCACGACGGCTCAATGTTATCATCCAGCCTCATCTGCGTTTTGTGTAAGACCCTCCTTAAGTTCCTATTTCGTTCAACTTCCTTGCTCATCACCTTCATGATGCTTTGGCTAACGCAATTATTCAGCTACGAGCTCCTGAAATGGGAAGAGCTGCAACTGAAGAGACAAAACAAACCTCCAAGGAGAGAACTTGAATGGCCCACAGTGGCTCGCGAAATCGCACTGATGAACAAACCATACTCAAGATAAGCAGGCATCAAGCGATACATTGTGCTTGGAGTGCGAATAATAGTTTGCCTCGGAGCATTGCGGTACATTTAGCCGTAATGCAATGTTTTAACACCAATTGTCATGATACAGAAGCAATCTGGGGAGGGGGGGATTTTTCTTTGATAACGATGGATATGTATGGCATGAAAGATACACGAAGGAAACGGCTGGACGAATTATGGAAAATTTGGGTCACTTTCTTACTTTCTTCTTTTTTTGGGCGTTCAAAGGATGCGATCCACTCGAATGATGTTACGTCTTGCAATGCATGCCACGATATGCTTGTCATGTATATAATCATGCCTTTCCGGTTGGCGTTTGCCGTATAATAATAACCCTCGGCTGAATTGGCTACGTGAATACTGTGTTTACCCGAGGCAGATGGTTATCCAGATCATCATTGGTATCGTTTCATTACGCTATGATCTATCTTCGACCAGCCATTCTCATTCCGAAGTTTCCTTGGCATTTAGAATGGAATGGTATATGAGAGCATTTGACAAGGGTAGTTTTCTCAGTACTCACACCGTGTTCTGGCACAATCAAATACTCTATATAATTATGGCATCAATGTGGTCATAGACTAAACAGATAGTAGATGGCTCTGGATAACTTTCCACAAAATCAACACCGTTCAAAGACACGATATAGACCCTTCAAATCAGCCACCTCAACAACACCCCGAAGAAGTCGGTTCGTCGCTACTAGGCGGGACCGAAGTGCCGGGAAGACCACATGTTCCAGCATCCGAGCTATCTGTGATCGACGAGTCCTGATAAGTTCATCTTCCGTATCCACATTCGGGGATTCCTCGTTCCCGTCATTTTCTGCTGCTGGTGGTGGTGGTGGTGGCGGCGGCGGCGGCAATTGCTCTGGCGTATAGAACGCCGCGAGCTCCCGCAGGAACGTGCGGAAGCAGTCCTCTTCAGTTGTCCAGTCGACATAAGGACCAAGTCGAAGGAGGAACCGGGGTAATTTACCCAGGCACGGCAGGTAGCCTTTAAGTAAGAGTGGGAGAGAGAGGAGGTCGCCTTCTGCAGAGATTTGGAGCGAGAAATACTCATTGAGCATCTCGCGTTTGTCTATGAGAGCTTTGGCGACCAGGCTTGGTGCGTTGTCGAAGATTTCATCATTCTCATTTCCTTTGCTTGGCTTTGCTTTTCGGCTACTGGAGGCTTCTCTTTCGGCGTCGGCCGCGATCTGGAGGAGATCCATGAGCTTTGGCGCCGGATCTAGTTTTATGACACCGAAATTGCCGAAATCTGTAAGCCCGATTTGGTAGAAGAATTCGTTGCAGAACATCCCGTAGTCAACGAGGTAAAGTTTCACCCCTGATTGGATGGCTGATATGCGTCGTCGCTCGTCAACGAGGCCTACGTAGGTGTGGGAGGCGATAGTTTCCGTCAAAGTATCATGCATTACATTGCGGACACTTGCACGTAGGTTCTTCACGGATGTGAGGGCGATCCGAAGTGGTTCGCGATCGGTGGTTTCATATTGGAGTCCTTCGTCTAGAACGCTAGAGGTGGTCTCTGCTTCTGTAGCACCGAGAATGGCGGGAGACAGCATAGAAGTGATTTTACGCACTTTAGAATCTGTGCGGACTAGATTATGTTCGTATGGCTTTTTTGTTGCTGGTGTTTTTGGGGTGTGGGTTTCACCGTCTGTGGACTCGGGATTACGAGCAGGCTCCATCGTTCTAACTCCAGGAAGAAGAGTTTGCGTCAGGAATGTCCGGCTTGAGTCAACCTGGGTAAGATTTGATCTGATCTCCTGGCATATAAGTTCGATGATCTCATCCTCGTTGAGGAAGTTGACTTCGCGCTTAGTTGGATGTACATTTACATCCACACGATGCGGTTCGATTTCCAGGTCGATATAGGCAAACGGGTGTCCGCCTTTAGGCAAGAAATTCGAGTAGGCCTGCTCAATTGCTCGTTTCACTGCCGTGGACTCCACAGAGCGGTGGTTGATGAATAGAAGGATAACAGTGCGTTTGACGTGGTAATTCGCATTTGTGACATAGCCAGACGAGCGGAATCCTAGCTTTTGGTCCTCAACCTTGAACTCGACAAGTTCATTAGCTACTGCGCTTCCGTGAATCTGGCGAATTCTGTCGATGGTATTGGCAGCTACCGGCGTTGAGATGCTCACACCAGCGTCTCCGTGTTTGCGACAGGAGAAGGCCACTCCAGAACAATGTACGGCGTAACGGCCAACGACATCCAGTATCTTGGCGTACTCTTCACTGGCTGAACGGAATGCTCGCCGCCTCGTTGGGACATTGTAAAAGAGATCCTCGACCTGACCAGGTTAGTTGGAGCCGCAGCAGCTGATAAAAGCTGGTTTTCCGCTTACAGTTATTTGAGTGCCGCCTCGTCCAGCTGTGGCCTTTGGTGCCGCAGGCTGCCCAGGTTTTGGAGGAACAAGGTTTCCATCACTGTAATGTGCTCTCCAGGCACAACTTGAGCCAGCGGTTTTGGTAGTTACGGTGAGGTGAGCTATATGACTGATACTAGCCAATGCCTCGCCTCGGAAACCGTATGTGCCAATGGATGATAAGTCTTCGAACTGCTTTAACTTCGAAGTGGTGAACCTTTCACAAAGAATAGGCAGATCATCCCGCTTCACTGAATTAGTTATTTCGTTGCGTACCAATGTTGGCGAATTTGACTCACGTCTATGCCGTGGCCATTGTCTGTGATCTGCAGCAGTTTCAGTCCACCATCTTTTACAAGAATCTCGAGAGATGTGGAGCCAGCGTCAACGGCATTCTCGATTAGTTCTTTCAGAGCGTGCATAGGAGCTACTATTATCTCTCCAGCGGCAATCTTATTCACAACATCTGGATCAAGTGCCTAGTCGCGTTATTAGTCGGAGATGCCGGGACGTGGTTCAAGCGGCTGGAACTGACTCGGATTCTCTTAGGTCTTTTCGACACTTCATCATCTTCAGCTGCCCGTTTGGTGCCACGAGGCTCTGGAGTATCCACATCCATTTCAGGATCCATGGTTCTCGAACGGAGTTGTACAGATCGCTATCTATCAACTCAATTGAATTGGCTTAAGTAGCTATCGCTATGTGCACCAATGCGATACGCGACTATAGGTTTGACGCGATGTAGGGCTGGCGATAAATGAATGATATTTCTGTTCCGTCAATACCAATCCGTCTGTTGTCCCAAAGTAATGTTATTGTGATCATCGAGCCGATCAACGTTGGAAACAAAGCGGTGGAGGGCTAGAAGAGAAGGTAACTAAATCATGTGTCTGTTTTGGACTTTAGTAATCTTCCATACCAATTTAATTTTAATTTTAATTTATTTTATTTATTTGGCGGAATCCCGCAACCGTCTCAACTATGCGCAACTGCCCCTACTTTAATTTTATTTATCTGCTGTCAACCACCACATACCTTTTCTCTTCTACATCTCCACAAGCAAATGTCACATTTGAGTCAAACAGCTCCCTGGGGGCCATTTTATACATGCGCCAACTATGCTGACTTCCAAGAGGCTGTTTCTGGTTGATGAAGAGTTGGGGAAAAAGGACGATGACCATCGACCACAGGAGCCTTCGCGTTTCTGGCGCTTGTCAAAACGATGGAAGCTTCCAAGACTGCGGCGGATTATATTAGGAGTTGCCGCACTGTATATGTTATATCTCTTCTTTAGAAATATGCCCACCGATCTTTCGCCGGCTCCGGAGCGGTTTGACCCTGGACTTGCAGAAACGCGACAGAGAACTGGAATGTCATGGTCCCCTCCCGCACCATCCCCCGTCATCCCTCAACGAGGTCCTCCTCCACGGGATGAGTTTGCGCCCGAAGGAAATCTCTACTATGAAGGAAGCATTCGTTTCCACTCACTTGGCAAAACTCTGTTTAGATTTCGCAGATTACCAGGTGCCCATGGATTGCCTGCCAGCCGTGCAGTTGCCTTCGCTGGTGCGAGTTTGAAAAGCATCTCGGGTCTTCTTCCTCTCGCTTGTAAGATGGCTAACCAACAAGCCAATGAAGTTCATCTTGTGCTCATGGGGCGAGATGATGTCTCGATCGAAGGAATCAAACATGTCAATGGCATCGATGACAGCGATTGTCCCATCTATTGGCATGGTATGTGTAGATTCTCCTCTCGCCGTCAGCGAAAACAGTGTACTAAAACCTAGCTGGTAGATGGCCGGGTAGATTATGCGCAGTGGTCAACAGACGTTCATATGGAGAAGGCTGTTGCATCCGGGTGGGTTTACGTGCAAGCTTATCTATCCCCCCAAGCGGTGATCACACAAGGAGAGTCCTCGGAAGAAGCTTTTTTCTTACAGGGTATTAAGAAGAAGGCCCGAGATCTCGGAACCACTCACATCGTGCTTCCCACCGCTAGTAGGGATATCATGTGGATGTCTTCCTTGGATAGTCACTCCCTTCAAGGTATTTATATAGATCGATATCCACTCTTCCAATGTATGTGATGGCGAGGCTAATGTATCATTGGTCCACAGCCTGGAATGATGTGCGAGTTGAGATTCTGATTCAAGCCCCTGCTGAATCTTCAGGGTCATTTATCAGGCTAATTCGATCCCTGAAAGATGCGGACTACCTTGGATCAGTGCCCGGTCTGACTATTGAACTTCCTCATGACGTGGATCCGCAACTTCTCCAGTTCTTGAAGACGATGGAATGGGCCCCTCCCGCCTCGAACAAGGTCACTCTCCGTCGACGTGTGCGACCTGGCGTCTTGGGTGCGGCTGAGGCTTCTTTGAGAACTGCGGAAGCTTTCTATCCGCAGGATCCAAACATGACCCACGTACTTATGCTTTCTCCTCAAACAGAGTTATCGGCATATTTTTACCACTACCTAAAACAAGCTATGCTGAAATACAAATACTCGGCAAATGCGGAACAGACGGCATCTGACCTACTCGGAATATCATTAGAGCTTCCATCCTCACTTCCTACTAACGATGGATCGTTTGACCCTCCAACTCTTGATGTCCGCCGCTCTCCAAGCTTAGGTAAAAGAGACATGGTTCCTGTCTCTTTAGGGCAGGTTCCAAACAGCAACGCCGCGTTGTATTTCGGAGACAAGTGGATAGAGTTCCAGGATTTTCTTTCTGGACGACTTGCCAAGGAAGAGACCCCGCCGCCTGCGAAGGTCATCTCTGAGAGATATCCAGCTGTTATGGAGTACCTACTGGAATTCATGCGCGAAAAAGACTATTATCTACTCTATCCAACCGCCGGGGACATTGAGGCTCTAGCAACTGTTCATAGTGACTTATTTCAATTCCCAGAAGAATATTCTGAGGAAAGTTGGGTCAAGTCCACCAAGCCTGACAACATTGACGGCCAATCTAACTAACACGGAGCTGGCTCTCGAATATCCTGAAATATTTTCTTACTTTTTGAGTACTAGTAACAACTTCAATCGATCTCATTCCCCATCGAGATAGGTTGGCTATATATATAATTTAAGCCGAGCGATTGCCCTATTATCATAGCTATGGTATGGCGGCTGCGGTACATCTATGGGGGGAGCACAAAAGTGTGTGCTAAGCGATTCTAGATCGCCCCAAGAGCACTTTCCCGAACTGATATTTGTGGATTATAATTCATTGAGGTATTCTTATATTGGTTTAGGGGAAAACAATAAGTTACGTTCATCATCTGTTACTCTTGTGTAATGTGTTCTCCCAATTATAAAACTACTCTACCTTCCCTCAAGAGCATGTTCGAAACTTGTGCTAGCCCTGATATCTACCTCGTAGATTTAAAACAGCTTCATAAGAGTTGCTTGATGTTATTAAAGATTGCCGCCGCATCATTGTATTTCGACCCATTGACTCACAGATAGGATTTTGAAAGCCTGAGGAAAACACCGAAGTTCTGAATAGTAAAACCCCTAGAAAGTTGAATATGCTGATCAGGCCGCTGCAATTATTAAAAGCAAAAAAAGAAAGGAAAAGAAAAAAAAGCTTAGCAGCTCATTGGGCTATTATATATCATGTGAATTTTGAGAAGGGTTAAAAAAAGAAGGAAGAAGATGATTTGGGTGAAGAAAACTTTGAATATATACGTATCGAAGTCATTAAGGAGGGAAAACGTGGTGAGCTATGAGTAGCAGCTTGGCATGTCCAAGTTGAATATCCCCTTCAGGGGATATTGGCTGCCTTCCTATCACACGATCGAATTCAAATATAATCGGGGGACCCTGAGCATAAGGGGGGGTTGCTCCTTGATACACTTCAGTAGTCGAGACCAACGCAGGCCGGTAATTTGGCCCCGTCGAGGCCTGCGCTCTGGTATATGGGTATACCCGTTCAGGCACATATTTTTCAAACACCATTCTCTTGATATTCCTAGCTACCTTGATAAGCAGAACAATCTGAACTTGGCCCTCAGAGTTTGTAATCCACCATGCGGCATAGATTCAGATACTCCAGATTCTATTACCAGAGTTGGCCAGTCACCATGTCTAGGTCGGAAGATGGGATTCTTAAATGAACTGTCTGCCTCTTTTTCTGAGGCGGTCGGTCCCACATAACGGGCGGCCCCGAGGGATAAAAACTGATCGATGTCGATATTCATAGCAGTGATCTGAGCCGAAATTTTTTGACTTAATGCATTATGCGCAATTTCATGCTCTGTGGTAGGGACTTTGATTATGAGGGTATTAATATCCGGATAATATGTAAACCGGACTGCACCCAGTTGGCTCCTGTGCCTATCGATATATTCAAAGTTTAAGGGAAAGATATTTTTGAATGATAGGTACTGGTTCACATCTTGTCTTGCCAGTCTTCCCCTTTGAACTGCAATAGCCCTAATCATATCTTGCATATTTTGGTTGCCTGTAAGGAGGTTGGGGGGAATTGCGTGGTGAGAGCGAGCTCAGAGGAGGATATTCTCAGCACGGACCAGAGACGAAGTACTTGTCATTGATGTTGACATGGAGTAGTACGACGACCCTTTTGATGCCGTGGACGTATTCGGTGCCGGTAATAGAAGAGCTCTATCTTCACCAGGTTAGCAATAAATCTGTTTTACCGTGACGTAAGGTTACTGTCAGCTTTCTTCCGCGGCAGGATTAAAAGAAACCGTGGAAACGTAGATGAGATATAGTAGCTGATACTGCTTTGTAGAAAGAAAAGAGAAGAGAAAGAAAGAAAGAAACAATAAGACGAGAGTAAAGACATGGAGAAAAGTATATAGTAGGTGAAGTGGGGGTTTAGTGAAAAGCTTCAGGAAACAGACATTGACTAACACAGTGAATTAATAGTAGGTAGTTGGTGGTTGATTTTGTATATTAAATTCGCCATAGTCAGCCTGTATGGATTCGCTTCCTATGGCCTGCAGTCAATCTTACGTTGCTATACTTATTCCCCTCGTTAATAACTCCTTGAGATCCTCCTATAGCTCTATCAGTCACTTGAAGCTCTATCTAGAGTCACTGGTGCTCATGCTTCCACATCTCTTGTCTTTTCAGCGAGAGAGGCTTTCGATAAAGTAGGACTATAAGCATGGTAAGAAATAGATTTATATAGAACTACTACTATGTATGGAGTAAAAGTGATGGACTAAGAATTTCTTGGCGCAATGGCTCTTACATAATCAGGCGGTAGCTCCACCGGCAGCGCAACGCAATGGCGATGAGCGACAGCTCTCTCTCTGCTTCCATCAACAAGCTCACCCTCCCGTCTCTGCCCCGTCGCTCGTCGTGCAGAGGCTTGTTCTACTATAAATACCTGGTTTTCTCACACTTGACATCGTCTGTCTTTGATTCATAGGCTCCAAATTTTCCGATAGCACATAGATATACTTTGACGCCAGTTACCCGTCAGAATGGCGAAAGAAGGCGAGCGGTCAGCTCCCGCCGACAAGGGCAAAGGCAAGGTTGATGATGTGAAGGACCTGCCCGGGGCAAAGAAGGCCCCGGCCGATGAAAAGCAACAAGCCGATGGAAAGAAGAAGGATGAAGAGCCCAAAGAAGGTACGTTGTGGTCTTGAGTCAAAGCCGCTCGTTTGCATCGGGCAATCCTCCGGCCCTATATGGGTACTGACAGGTGAACCATCTAGAGGAGCTAAGTGAGGAGGATCAGCAACTGAAAAATGAGCTGGAGATGCTCGTAGAGAGATTAAAGGTATGGTTCTTCAACCTAGGCCTGTGATGTGCTGAGCGATGACGTTAATTTGCCCGCTTTGCACCTAGGAACCCGATACCTCCCTTTACGGTCCCGCTTTAGACGCCATTAAGAACTTCATTAAGACCTCAACCTCTTCGATGACAGCTGTGCCCAAGCCTCTTAAGTTCCTTAGACCACACTACGATGAGCTTACGGAGCTCTATGAGAAATGGCCCGCTGGCGCGGTTAAGGTTGGTTTCTCTTTCTTGGTATGGCCCGTATAGGGACTAATTATACATTGATAACACTTAGGACTCCTTGGCCGATATGCTTTCGGTGCTTGGAATGACCTACGGAGATGAGGAGAAATTCGAGACACTGAAGTACCGATTGTTGACAAAGTCAGAGGATCTTGGTTCCTGGGGCCACGAATATATTAGACATCTGGCACTGGAAATCGGCCAAGAATACCAAAACAGGTTAAACGCGGAGAAGGGTGTACAGGATTTGATCGATCTTGCGCTGTCTCTTGTCCCGTACTTCCTGAGCCATAATGCCGAAGCGGATGCCGTTGACCTTCTGAGCGAGCTCGAAATTATCGAAGAGATCCCACGCTTCTTGGACGAGAACACGTACTCGAGAGTCTGTCTATATATGGTATCTATGGTCAACCTCCTCACATATCCCGAAGACCAGCAGTTCCTCCGAACGGCCCACGAAATCTACGTCCGCTACAAGGAACTCACCAAGGCAATTGTTCTTGCGATCCGTTTGAACGATACCGAGCTTATTAAGAGCGATATCAATGCCACCTCGGATAGGTCATTGAAGAAGCAGATGGCTTTCCTCGTTGCTAGACAACAAATTTGGCTGGACATGCCCGAGGAGGAGGAAGACCAGTCTTTCATGGATTGCCTTAACAACACCTTAATCCCCAGCCACTTCAAGTCTCTCGGAAAAGAACTCAACATTCTCGACCCCAAGATGCCAGAAGATATTTATAAAACGCACTTGGAAAGCAGCCGCGGAGCTGGACTAACTAACGTCGACTCTGCGCGCCACAATCTCGCCAGTGCCTTTGTCAACTCATTTGCCAACGCTGGGTTTGGCAATGACAAGATGATGCTGGTTGAGGGTGATAAAGGCCCATGGGTTTGGAAGACTAAGGACGATGGCATGCTGTCGACAACGGCTTCAATGGGTATGTTAATGCACAGGGATGTCGATGTTGGTCTTGATAAGATCGACAAGTTCACGTATGCCACGGAAGATCAGATTAAGGCCGGTGCGCTGCTGTCTATTGGTATCCTAAACTCGGGTGTCCGGTTGGATTCCGATCCTGCTCTGGCGCTTCTGAGCGACCCTGAAAACTTGGAGGCAAAGAATGTGCCAATGAGAGTCGCATCTATCATGGGTCTTGGCTTGGCTTATGCTGGGTCTAATAAGGAGGATCTCCTTGATGTTCTGCTCCCGATTGTCGAGGACGTGTCTCTTGATATGCAACTATCTGCGATGGCGGCCGTCTCACTGGGTTTGATTTTCGTTGGTTCGTCTAACCACCAAGTGAGTGAGGCAATTGCCACGACCCTGATGGATGAGGACCGCCAGAAGCAGCTCAAGAACAAGTGGACGCGTTTCATGGCTCTTGGTCTGGCGCTTCTTTATTTCGGCCGCCAAGAAGAGGTTGATGTCATTCTTGATATTCTCAAAGCTGTGGACCACCCTATGGCTAAACCCACATCTGTACTTGCCTCCGTTTGTGCGTGGGCTGGAACAGGCACTGTTCTCAAGCTGCAAGAACTTCTTCACATCTGCAATGACATCATTGAAGAGAGCGATGAAAACAAGGGCGACGAGCTTGTTCAGTCATACGCTGTGTTGGGTCTGTCGCTAATTGCTATGGGTGAGGAAGTCGGCCAAGACATGATTCTTAGACAGTTCGGCCATTTGATGCATTACGGTGCGAGCAACATTCGTAAGGCCGTTCCCCTTGCTATGGGTTTGATTACCCCCAGCAACCCACAGATGAAGGTGTATGACACCTTGTCACGGTACAGCCACGATACTGACAATGACGTTGCTATAAATGCGATCTTCGCCATGGGTCTTTGCGGTGCTGGTACTAATAACGCTCGTTTGGCACAGCTGCTCAGACAGTTGGCTAGCTATTACCACCGTGACCAGAACTCTCTGTTCATGGTCCGCATTGCCCAAGGTCTCCTGCACATGGGCAAGGGCACCATGACCTTGAATCCTTTCCACACTGATCGCCAGGTCCTATCTCGTGTCTCGGCTGCTGGTCTGCTCACAGTCCTTGTGTCTATGATCGATGCCAAGCAATTCATTCTTGCAGAGCACCACTACCTCCTCTATTTCCTTATCACCGCCATGTATCCTCGCTTCCTTATTACACTCGACGAGGACCTACAACCCCTTACCGTAAATGTGCGAGTCGGACAGGCTGTGGATGTTGTCGGGCAGGCTGGTCGTCCTAAGACCATCACAGGCTGGCAAACACAAAGCACACCGGTCCTTCTCGCATACGGTGAAAGAGCAGAGCTTGAGGATGAGCAGTATATCCCTCTCAGCAGCACACTCGAAGGTTTAGTCATTCTGCGCAAAGTAAGTTCACGCCATACTCTGGCATGGGAAACCAGGTAACTAATAATCTTCGCTACAGAACCCTAACTGGGAGGGGGAGCAGAGTACTGCTTAAGAAGTGATACACTATTTTTCTACAAGTTATGCGGGTTTAGTCGAGCGCAGGAAGACACAACCGGCGCTCTGATATGATTTGGTCTAATGTATTCAGCACGAGTCGGAAAATGACATGCATTGTTTTCCATGATTAAGCCATGGGTTTGTATCTGGTTAGATTTTGGTGGAGGTACAGTACGGGTCATCGAGCTTATACAGAGTATAACCCATAACCCATCATTTGCACTGAACCTGATAGTAGGCCATACGTACAAAACAGCCATGATTAGGATAAAACTAGATTAACAGTGGGTATAGTCAATTCTACCTACTATGGTATCTGGATGGGCAAAATGTAGCTCGCTGTCCTGGAGGTCCTCAAAAAAGAGGTGAAGGAGATTCCCGGAAAGGAAAGTAGGGCATAGGGCAAGGGGGCTGTCACTTTTTCTCCATCCATGTCCGCGGCATCTCTCAGTATACAGTCTGCGGTTTAAGAAAGTTACTGAATCTATCGTCCTCGACTTTAGTAACTACAGATAATCATGAAGCTCGATGCAAAGGCGATTCGTTACCTCACCTCTGAGGATTTCCGTGTTCTCTCTGCGGTATGCCCCTCATCGCCCCGCGATTTCTTGCCGCTTTGGTAACTTGTTGTCTGACAACTAACAAAAGAGATTTCTAGGTTGAGACAGGAAGCAGAAACCATGAAGTTGTTCCGACCCCTTTGATCGCAAATATATCGGGTCTCCGAGGTGGGAGTGGTGTGACCCGAGCGATTTCGAATTTGGCGAAAACGAATCTTATTGCGAAGGTGAAGAATGCCAAATGTACGTCGCCGATTGCGCTCTTTCTTTCGCCGTGTCTCTAACTGACATGCTAATTATCACTATTTGTATAGATGACGGATACCGTCTCACCTACGGTGGCCTCGATTACCTAGCGCTCAACGCTCACCAAAAGCAAAAATGCGTCTACTCGGTAGGAAACCAAATTGGTGTCGGAAAGGAATCAGACATTATTGTGGTTGCGAACCACCAGGGGACACAGCGCATTCTCAAGATTCACCGTCTCGGTCGTATTTCATTCCGAACAGTTAAAACCAATCGAGACTACCTGCGACACCGGCAAACTGGCTCGTGGATGTATATGTCGCGTTTGGCGGCGATGAAGGAATATGCGTTTATGAAGGCACTTGGAGAGAACGGATTCTCCGTACCCGAGCCTATCGCGCAGAACAGACACACCATTGTCATGAGTCTCATTGACGCCTTTCCGTTACGCCAGATCTCGACGGTTCCGAACCCGGCCCTCTTATACTCAGAGCTCATGGATACGATCATGAGACTAGCTCGGTATGGGTTGATCCATGGTGACTTTAACGAATTCAATATCCTCATCAAAGAAGAGGAGGACCCCACTGCGAAGGGCAAAGCCCCGGCAGGCGCAGAGAACGACGAGAACATCCGGCTGGTTCCGGTCATCATTGATTTCCCGCAGATGGTGTCGATCGATCATGCAAATGCAGAGATGTATTTCGATCGTGATGTGAATTGCATCAAGCGTTATTTCAAGCGGAAGTTCCGTTATGTGAGCGATGAGCCAGGCCCATTCTTCGCTGATGCTAGGAAACAGCTTCTTGAGAACCCTGGGAAGCGATTGGACGTTGAAGTCGAAGCATCAGGATTCTCAAGGAAGATGGCTCGTGAACTGGAAGCGTACATGCAGGAGGTCGGCGCCAATGAAGGAGAAGAGCAAGGAAGCGATAACGAGGAGGGACATTCGGGGTCTGAAGATGAAGCCGAGGACGCCGTGAACACAGATGAAGAGACTGGTGTTGAAAAGTCGAGGGAGCCTGAGTCCGATGCAGTCGATGAGAGTTCTCAACGACTGGGAGAATTACACGTTTCCTAGACCTCAAGGGCGGCAAGAAGTTTAATGAGTGAATTTATATGATAGTAATGACCATTATGAGCGTTTATCCAGATTAAATTGCTCGAGTGTGTTCCGACCATATCTAAGTACTACTAAATAAGTAATTAATTAACCTATATAGGTATATATGTATGTACCCACTAAGGTAAAACTTCTCCTTGGCCAAATTCTGTTTTCTGCTTTCCTTACTCACCTGATTTCTCTCTCATTAGCCCCTTTTTTGTTTTTATTTTTTATATATAATTTTTTCCTCCAGGGCCCTCTAACTGGTCTACTAGTAAATCTGCCTTTAGTTCTGTTGACCAAAACCCACTACGGCAAGCGACGCGGCCACACACGCAACTTTGCGAAAGTTCCGCCGAGCCTAAAGCCCGAGCGATATCAAGTTCTCCTCGACCAAAACCGACTCAAAGCCCCTCCTCAAACAGCACCAACCCATCCATTGGGCATACACAAGCAACTGGCAAAAATGGTCCGCAAGTTCTCCAAGTTCCCCAAGAAGCCCGCAGACTGGGTGCCCCCGTCGGCACCGCTGTCCGTGCGAAAACAAGTATTCCTGTAAGTTCACCGCAGAAATAACAAGCTTCAATCGAAGAAAGAAAAAGAGAGGGAGAGAGAGGGAGTTGCAAATGAGAAGAAATACGTTCTAATCTTTATTGCGTCTCCTTGCCCCAGTCCCGACTTCACAATCGCTCTCATCCGCACACCATTCCTCCCTCCGCGATACGCTTCCTTCTACGTCCCGTTGAACTTCAACAAATTGGATATGCGCGACTACCTGAAACGTCTGTATGGTGTTGATGTGCTCTCCGTGAGGAGTTTTGTCGAGCAGCAAAAGGTCACTCGCATGCGTCCTTTGGGTAAATTTGGTTACGGGAAGTTGAGGAGACCTATTTCGAAGAAGAAGATGACGGTCGAGATGAAGACTCCGTTTGTTTGGCCTGAGGCGCCTGCTGATATGACTCCGTATGTTTTTCTCCCCCGTCTTTCCTCTTTTTTTTTGTTTTTGTCTGTTTGTTCGTTTGTTTCTATACTGGAATTCCGGTGACGTGGGCTAACGTGGACGGGGTCCGTGTGTCAATTTACAGATGGGAGTACGAGCAGTTCCATAAGGCGGCCAAATACCAGAACGATATCCAAGATAAGCAACGACCAGACGCCGGTATGAAGGCGAACACTGATGAGCGTGATACTTATGCCGAGGAAGCGAAGAAGCTGCTGGACGGCTCGAAACCCTGGAGACCTACCTGGCAGGCCTTGGGGCTTAGCTATGATCGGACGGGACTTGGCAAGAGCTCGACTAGCTCATGAATGGTTTCCGTTTTGTGATCATTTCTTTTTTCCTTGTGTTTCTTTCTTGTTAGGCCTGGAAGCCAGGTATAGAAAAGCGGCTTTACTCGTCATGCTTTTGGTGATCTGGTCTGTGTTTGGGGGACCCTTTCTTTTTCTCTATCATGTGGTGACTATTGCAATACTCTGTATTATATGCTGTCTCAATATATTCAAAAATAACTGTTATAGTATGTTCTACTGTAATAATGAACGAGGGGGGAGGAGGCAAGGGACGAATATGCCGCATGAAAAAGATCGCAGCGGCGGGAACAGAAAAATTATTGACAGGGTGCAACGACAGGTTATGCTGTATATAGCAGGCACCAGGTTATATAAACGAGACAACACGCTATGCAAAAGTTTAAAAGAGTAGGGTTACGCTAAAAGAGACTAAACGCAAAATGCAAATAAGGCACGCACATAGATTGCCGACCTTCTCAGCTAAAGAAAACTAAAGTCGGCTCTCAACAAAGTTCTCATGCTGCTGGCCAGGCCAGTGTGCATCAGGCCACACTTGTCGGATGGCTTCCCAGATATGGCTGGCGAAATTGTCAGTATGCAGTAAGAAAATGTAAGACAAATGAAACTTACCTGACGTAGATTATTTCGAGGCTATCGCTGACCTCTTGAGGAACGTCCTTGACATCCTTGCGGTTCTGGTAAGGCAAGAGAACGGTCTTGACACCAGCACGGTGTGCCCCAATGAGCTTCTCCTTGATACCTCCAACAGGCATCACCCTTCCACGAAGAGACACCTCTCCAGTCATTGCAAGCTTAGGGGGGACAGCTTTGTTCGAGAAAAGTGAGATTAGTCCAATAGTATGCGCAAGTCCAGCGGAAGGGCCGTCCTTAGGAATTGCCCCGGAAGGGCAATGGACGTGCAAACTGCGACTCTTCATAATATCTTCGCTGGGGTCCGGAGTCAGTCCTAGCTCGTAGGAATGGGCCTTGACCCATGTCAAGGCTACTTCAACACTCTCTTTCAAGACGTCACCGAGCTTGCCGGTAAGTTGCACGCGGCCGTTCCCTGGCATGTCTGCAACTTCGATGAACAGGATACTACCCTGTCCTCCTGTAGAGTAAGCAACAAGACCGGTAACAACTCCCGGACGACCATGCTTCTCAGCGATCTCTTCTTCGAATCGCTCGATGCCGAGTATCTCTTCTAGGTCATCCATTGTAACAACGGGGTTGTAAGTCTCTGGATGGCCTGCATCTCCTGCATCGGCATATTGGACTGCTTTATAACGGCAGATTGAGCCGAGCTCACGCTCTAGGTTACGGACACCTGACTCTCGGGTGTATGAAGTAATCGTCTTGTCAATAACCTCGTCGGAAAGAGTAACCTGGCCCTCTGAGAGCCCATTGACTTGAATCTGCTTTGGAATCAAGTGCCTCTTTGCAATATGCCGCTTCTCAACGGTCGTGTAACCGGATAACGAGATCAGCTCCATACGGTCAAGCAAAGGTGGAGGGATGGTATCAAGAGAGTTAGCAGTAGCAATGAAAAGAACCTTGCTCAAATCAATTGGGATATTGATGTAGTGGTCTGTGAATGTGTGGTTCTGTTCAGGATCTAGAACCTCGAGCATAGCTGCAGAAGGATCGCCCTGGAAGTTGGCGCCACCGACCTTATCAATCTCATCGAGCAGGAATACCGGGTTCGCAACGCCAACCTTCTTGAGGCCATTGACAATCAGGCCAGGCATGGCAGCGACATATGTCCTTCGGTGACCCCTGATCTCCGCCTCGTCTCTAACACCACCAAGAGAGATACGGTGAAATTTGCGGCCAAGGGAAGAGGCCACAGACCTTGCTAAACTGGTCTTACCAGTGCCAGGAGGTCCAGCAAGCAACAGTATCGGAGACTTGTCAGTCATGCGTTTTGACTTCAGAAGGTGAAGTTTAGATTCGACAGCAACACGATCTGCCTCAGAGAGGCCAGGGAGATCCTTCTCAATATCACCTGCATCGGATGAAGAATTAAGGTCTTTCGATAGGGCAGCAATTTGCTGCTCAACGTTCTGGTTAGTTGACTGCTTCAGTCTGAGGACAGCTAAATACTCAAGTAGCCGCTTCTTGATCCTTTCGAGGCCGTAGTGGTCGTCATCCAGTTGTTGCCTGGCCCGTTTCAAAGTATCGGGACCGAGTTGATCTTCGGAGACCTTGGTCCATGGGATTTCCAAGATGTTTTCGAGATACGTCCGGCAAACACCGTATTCGGCATTGGCCGGGTTCATCTTCCGAAGGCGACGCAACTCCTTGTCGGCAACCTTTCTGGCCTCGGGACTAAGCTGAGCCTCTTGAAGCTTTTGTTGGAGCTCGTCAACCTCGTTTGCCTCCTTGTCATCGCCGTCATTGTTTCTTCCACCTGCGACTCCTGGTGGTGTCAGCCCCGTGAGGCCAGCCATGGCCCGTCTTGCAAGAAGCTCACGGTCACGGGGATCGATTTGGTTGATGTCAAATCCAGACGGGGGGAAGCTATTCGTGGTGATGGTGGTGACTTTAACACTGCTCTTGATACTTTGAACCCGTCTGTTCAGCATTTCGACAACTCTTTCAAGCCTAGCTTTATGATCTAGCGAAGCTAAGACCCGAAGTTTGTCTTCGACTCCAGATTCGGCGATATCGGCCATAAAATCGGCCAATCTTCCAGCCTGTGTCAAATCTGTTTTAGATATGAACAATTCGAACTTGCGGGCAATGAGTGGCGATAAGCGTGTTGAAGAAGAAGGCAACAGTGATGAGAGTCGCAGGAGGGTCAGAAGCTCCCGGGAGAGTCGCCTCAACTGTTGGAATAACTCCGCAGTTTCCGGATCGTTAGATACATAGTCTGTCGGAAGGAAAGGAACCCATCAGTCACGGTGGCACTACATGTCAGGGATGATTTGTAGACTAACCTTTCTCATCATGTAAAATGGCTTCTGCTTCAAAGAAAGGCCTCTCCTTCAGAATGCGTCTTATTGTGAAACGCTGAATTCCTTGAACCACAAGGAACGCTTCTGAGTAAGCACGACGTTGGACACCAACAACTTTACCGACGGTGCCATAGCGAAAGAGATCTTCCTTCCTTGCCTGCCCTGCATCAATGGCATCAAGCTCCTCCCTCCTAACTTCATCCAAAGTACCATTGTCAATCAAATGCTGACCATCCTTACTTAAGAATGGAGAGTTGAGGGGAACGCAACCGAACGTGATCACATTCCCCTCACGCTTTATGGCCGATGATCTGTCAACCAGTGATGAAAGAAGATTGGAAAGATCAGGTCGATTAGCGACAGGGATCCGTAGGGTAACTCCGGGGAGGAGAACAGAGCCTTTGGGGAGTGGGACGAGAGCAAGCTTGGTAGTTCTTCCGTTGTTGGAGCCCATCGCGATCCGTTCGATCGGAAAGACACCTTACACGTATAGGAAGAAACGGAAGAATAGCAAGTACTAATGAACCCAACGCAGTTTGGGTGAATGAGTTACAGAATAGGTTGGTGATAAAGGATGGGAGATGAAAGGAACGGCCCCCTAGAGAAGTACAAGAAGGTTGCCGGTTATAAGGTAGTGGAGGCGACGGTTCCAGAACCCCATCGATGAAGTCCGTGACTCTGGGGAGATGATCGTCAATGATAAGCCGTCCTCCGATGCCGAGGTTCGTGTGCTACAAATCCTTCTGTCACAAATCCGGGGAAGAAGGCTGACTGAATAATGCTTGGGTTTCCAACGACAAAGCTACCCCAGGGTAAAAAGATAAGAGTTTGAATAAATCGCTGGCAATGGCCCGGTCAAAACTGTCACCTCCGGCTTGTTTGTGTTGTACCTTCTGTCTTCTTAATATGTCTCCGTTTTCCGGTGATCTCGTGATCTCCATATGATCAACCGGAATTTATTCGGATTACGGATTACAATACAGACAATACAGTACTACTACCGCTTTGGTCCTACTGTTAGTTTTTCAAGGTTTCCCGAGTCCGCAAGCTTCCAGTTTGACATAACCTGTCACAACCCCCCCCATTGTATATTCGCTTGGTCGTTTAAACAACGCCCCTCGAAGTTCACCATTCCGAGCAGTATCACTGACTACTGGTGTTCCTGAGAAACCTAATTACAACGCTCTCACTCAAGTGTCGCCATGGCCTCTCCGTCGAACCCCGCCTCGGGCTCCGCTAACCCCTCATCGCGGAAAACATTCACCGTGGGGACGCGCAAGTCTAAACTTGCCCTTTCGCAGACTGACCTAGTAGTCTCGGCACTGAAAGAGCATTACCCTAACTATGCATTCAAAGTACATTCGCAAGAAACTGCTGGCGATTTGAACACAACCATTGCGTTCCGAGAGTTTGCAACGAAGAACCTATGGACGGAGGAGTTAGAGGAGCACTTGATGGCCGGCCATGTGGACTTCATTGTTCATTCATTGAAAGGTTTGCCACCCGCGTATCCTGGCAGCAATACTATAGTGGGTGCTGATAGAGTGGCTGTCCTTAGATGTACCGACTACCCTACCTCCCGCATGTACCCTGGGCCCCATGATGAAGCGTGAAGATTCCAGGGATGTACTGGTCATCAAGAAGGGGCTACCGAGTATGTCTTTAGCCGATATGCCTGCGGGATCCGTCGTTGGCACCTCCTCTATCCGTCGTACTGCGCAATTGGCCTTGAAATACCCCCACCTTAAGGTGACTGATGTGCGCGGAAATATCGGCACACGACTCGCCAAACTAGACGCGGAAGATTCACCTTATACTTGTATTATCCTGGCAGCCGCCGGTTTGCTGAGGCTAGGCCTCGATGATCGCATCTCGCAGTACCTGGACTCGAAAAACGGCGGGATGCTTTATGCAGTCGGCCAGGGTGCGTTGGGCATCGAAATTCGAAAGGATGACCAGGTGATGCGTGAAATGCTGAATAATATCGGTCATAATGAGACGACATTTGCCAGCACCGCGGAGCGGAGCTTGCTACGAACCCTTGAAGGTGGCTGCAGTGCACCACTTGGAGTTGAAACCGAATGGATCCAATCCTCCGACGGTTCGAAGAAACTCCGAATGAGATCTATCGTTGTCAGTGTGGATGGTAAGGAAAGCGCCGAAGTCGAAATCGACGGAAGCGTTGACTCTCTTCAAGCTGCTGAGGACTTTGGCGTGACCGTTGCCAAGGAGTTAGTAGCTAGGGGAGCAGGAAAAATCCTCGAGGATATCCAACGGAGCAAACAGGCTGCTTAAATCATAATGATGTATTGATAGATGTCCTGGGCGGGGGGCTGGTCTTCTCCATGATTCAAAAATTATGTTTAAACAAACAACTTTACATAACTGAGTAAATCTCAGACGTGCTATTGGAAAGTGACGCTACGTGGAAGCCTGTTGCCCTTCTACATAGGCACAATTGTGATGTGTTTTTTTGAGTCTTAAGTGATAACCACAAAAGGATAGGGGTATAGATAGAAAAAGCCTTTTAACAAACGTCGGGAGACAGGGTAGTTGGGACCCCCGAATTAGGATAAAAGAGTGTATTAAATAAGTATTAGAGGATCCAATTAGTTTTAACCTCTATTTAGGGTATTTCCAGAGCCCCGTGGGTTGGCTTCTGTGAATTCATCCCAGGCTCTTGCTTTCATAGTTTCTTCATCTGCCCTATCCATATCATCCTCATCAACTTCCTCTTGCATACCAGACTTCTCTCCGCCTTCAATAATGCCGCCTCTTCTCTTCTCTTCTTCGAGATATTCGTCGATAGTCATGGTAGGTAAATTGTGCCCAGATCGGAAAACACCTTGTTGGAGCTGTGTCCGCCGATCAAGTAGTGTGAACGGCTGCAACGGTTTCCCCTCCTTACTCAAGATCGGTCCAAACTTGCCTCCTTGCAGAAGCTGGGAAATGGGAGGATCCAGTCGTTCAGAGTATTCTGACTGCTGAGCGTCCTTCCGGCGCCTTGGGTCTTCGGGTGGAGCTTGATCATGGGCTGGTGCTGAGTTGCGAATGGCTGATAGCATAGACAGCTCTTGTGAAAGGAGGTCTAAGGATTGGAACGTCTGGTGAATATATAATTTAATCTCTGCAATATAGAGCTTCCGAACATCTTCGTCGTCGGTTTGGAGCCGGCTTTGGTTATCAGAGAGGTACTTCAGATACGTCAGCAAGATCGCCAATTTCCCAAAGTAGAGCCTATCCCACCTGAAGCCTTTGCTTGAGCTCTTTTTCCTCTCTAAACCTATTTATCTTCACCTCTCTCCGAGCAGCCGCGTCGTTGACAGGCGTCAGCGAAAATGACACTGGGTTCGCAGTGTACCGTTCATAGAGCTTCTTATCCTTGTCGTTAAGTAATTCATAATCATCCAAGCGTGTGAGGTAGCTTTCATATTGCTCAAGTGCACGTCGGAGGCTAGACACGCGGTCTGAGTTGTACGATCTCTGCAGGAGTTCTGCAAGATGGTACGAGACCGTGAGATACCTGGTGGGAACCGGAAGAAATTAGCCTAGTTGGGACATAGAAACAATGAGGTGGTAAAATTACGGTAAGTCTCCAGTTGCGATATCTTCCAGCGGCTCGTTCGAGCTGAATAACGACAGGACCGCAACGAGCCGTGCGCATTCCTCGAGCTTGGCTATTATGGCATTGACATCGTTGCGATATTGGTCTGTGTTAGTGTCGAGGCGACTTTCCAATGCTGACTTCTCTGATTTTGCAGCAGCAAAAAGAGCGCGGAGGTTCTGGGGTTGTTCCATTGATGTGGTTCGGGATAATAATATCTCTGTAAAGATCAAAGCTGCATGGACAGAGCTCCGCGGAGAGGGGTAGAATTATAGAAATAATTTAAGGTCAATTATTTATGGGTCCGCTCTGCGCTATCGAACCTCGCGCCCCACCAATTTAAATACATATACTTAACGTCGAAGGGAATATACGTATACTTCCCTGGGGTATAAAGCCAATTCAACTATCTGTTGTAGAGTTCTATTTACCTCATGACCCTATCTAGTATCATTTAAAACGCTCTAAGTGACAAAGAAATTTATACCAGTTATTTTTACTTCGTAGTAAATGCAACTGTCAAAATGGTATCACATATTTTATGTACTTTGTAATATACTTTTTAAATGCATACAATTTTGTTTACTATGCTATTAGGCAACCTAACATTATCGCACCTATCTTAGGGCTTCTACTACTATTTTCGACTTTAGGCAGAATATGGCGAGAGCCCTGACATTCACTTTGAATGACAACTTTTTTCACAAAGTCACACCACTCGTCCTTTATCTTTCCTTACCGTCACCAAGTACCAACCCTCACTAAAATCCAATACATATACATATATCCATTTGAACTCCCTTGTCTGATATTTGATCGAACTAGGAAAAACTAAAATGTCATCGTCAGAGGCACAGCCTCGGACCGGCCATGACAGAAGCCAAAACCCCGTGGTTTCCTCACCTATGAATCTGTCTGAGGAGAGGACTAGTTTTCCTACTGATCCAACTGATGGAAATGACAGCTTCTGGGACGAGTCGGCAGATAACGAGCAAATGCCAACCCAGGAGCCCATATCTCAAAAGAAAAGACTCCAAAATGCAAAGTTCGAAGCGCTGTACGATTTCTGACCCAGAGCTTTTTGCAACCTATGGCTAACCTATATATAGGCTTTCTGAACGAGCCGATACAATTCCCAGCAATGGTGCCAGATTCACACATGACGTGCCTGATACTGAGCTGTCTACAGCAAGCTTGGTAGCCAAAAAAGATGCCGGAACTGGAATGCTCGATCCGAGAGAATACCAAGTAGAACTCTTTGAAAGGGCAAAGTCACAGAATACCATCGCTGTTCTCGATACCGGTACGTGTATTTAAACCTGAGTCCTAACTTGATAGCTCTCATTCTTTTCTTCTCACCTAATTGTATTATAGGCTCTGGAAAGACCTTGATAGCCGTGCTCTTGCTAAAGCACACCATCCAGAATGAATTGATTGATCGCGCTAACGGAAAGCCGCCTCGCATTTCCTTTTTCCTTGTGTGTATACATGTAATGTATAGCTTTCTTTGAGGTGCTGATATGTAAATAGGTGGACAGCGTGACACTTGCTTTCCAACAGGCTGCCGTCTTGCGCAACAACCTGGGTTACAATGTTGCACAATTTTATGGCGCCATGGGCACCGACCTTTGGAGCAAGCAGACCTGGGACCATCACTTTGGGAACAATATGGTGATAGTTTGTACTGCAGAGATATTGAATCAATGTCTTCTCAGCTCACACATTAGAATTGATCAAATTAACTTACTCATATTTGATGAAGCCCACCACACGAAGAAAGACCATCCTTATGCACGGTACGTGTTTAGCAAAGTTGAAGAAAGCAAAACAATGTCACAACCTAGGCTGATGGCGATGTTCTTAATCTTTCATAGGATTATACGAGAATCATATCTCAAAGCAGATCCGAAAAAGCGTCCAAGGATCTTTGGAATGACAGCGTCGCCTATTGACACTAAGGGGGATATCATAGAATCAGCTATGTATGTCTATTGTATGCACACCAACGCTATTGACTTACAAGCTATAGGAAGCTGGAGACACTCTTAGACAGCAAAATTGCCACGACATCGAAACCTGATCTATTGAGAGAAGTTGTCAGACGTCCGATAGAGGAATCTTGGGAATACGATAAGCTCGACCCACCGTTTGCGACCAAGCTATTTCAGATCTTGCAGGCCCGCTTCGGTGATATTCACTCTTTGCAACCTGTGTTCAGATTTACACTACAAGCTAGTTCCGAACTTGGTCCATATTGCGCAGATCGTGCATGGGCGCATGCCCTAGCAGACGACGTGTTGCCAAAGCTTGAAGGAAATGTGAGAAAACTCGCCCAATCTATCTCATCCCAAATTCCTGAGTGCGCCCTTAGAGAAATATCAAGGATCCAGGAAGCTAGTGACATTGTGAAAAATCATCCATTCAATAGCCCTAAAGTTATGGGCGAATTGAGCTCTAAAGTACAACTTCTATATCAAAAGCTTATAAAATACTTTGAGCATCCGACAGAGACAAAATGCATCATCTTTGCACAGAAGCGTTACACTGCTAAAATGTTATTCGACCTTTTCTCGACATTAGGGATACCTTACTTACGGCCTGGTGTGCTGATTGGTGTTCGATCTGGCGATATTATCGGAATGAACGTGTCTTTTCGCCAACAGTTTCTTGCTTTGGTGAAATTCAGAAGTGGGGAGATTAACTGTTTGGTAAGTAATACTAATCTTCACTAGTATGTTAGCCTAACAAGTAGTAGTTTGCTACTTCAGTAGCCGAAGAAGGACTAGATATTCCTGACTGCAACGTTGTAGTTAGGTATGTTTCACAGGATTGCTGGCTCGCTTATACTAATGGATTAGATTCGACCTATACCATACCCTTATACAGTATGTGCAAAGTCGTGGCCGTGCTAGACATCGAAGTTCGACGGTGAGAAAAGGCCCTAAACACTACAGAGTGATCAATAACCCTGATTCACATACATACAGTACGCATGTATGATCGAAAGGTACAATACTGAGCATGAGGCACGACTGGTTGAGGTTCGGGAGGCTGAAGTACGTGTTCAGAATTGATATACGGCTGATGGTTCTGACCTAATAATAGAAACTTATGCAAAGTTTCTGCGAAACACTTCCAGAGGACCGAATACTTCAAGGGATTGACACCGAGATGGACTCGACCCTCAAAGGTGAAGAAGAGAAGCGAACGTTTATAATTAGGGCTACAGGCGCGAGGCTGACTTACCACTCTTCCCTTGCTGTTCTCGCACGCTATTCTAGTTCTCTGGTGAGCGCCATCGTCCCGTACTGACACCGAAAGCTTTTAATTAATATATCTATGCTATCTAGCAATATGAAAAAGAGACATCAGCTCAGGCTACATATGTGGTACTTCCACAAGATAGTAGTTTCGTTTGTGAAGTCATTTTACCGGAAAAGTCACCTGTTCGAGGACTCACTGGAATCCCAGCACCGAAGAAATCCACTGCAAAGCAGTCTGCAGCCTTCGATACTTGTGTCTTGCTTCGAAAACACAAACTGCTTGATGATCACTTCAATTCGGTTTACCATAGGCGCTTGCCTGCCATGAGAAACGCGAGGCTTGCCATCACTTCTTCGCGTACAAACCATTATGACATGTTATCAAAATCTTCGTTTTGGAAGAAGCAACAGGATACCCTCCCAGAAAAGCTATATGCCACTGTTATATCATTTAAACCATCAGAGCCACTCAGGCGCCAACACAGAAGCATAACCTTGTTAACTCGGGAGAGGTTACCTAGTTTCCCACCATTCACCATCTTCTTAGACGATGATATTGAAACCATAGTTGTTACCGAATCCTTGGAAGAAGCCTTACATATATCTAAACAGGAGTTGGTATACTTGTCTCTTTTCACATTTCGAATTTTCCATGACGTGTTTCACAAAACCTATGAGGAAGAACCCGAGAAATTACCCTACTGGATTGCTCCAACAGGGCCCAAAGAGTCCAAGAAGGCCAACGATTTAAAGAGCCTGACAGACTGGAAACTATTACTTCTTGTGCATAAAACTGAAGAGATACCTTTTGCACAGCATGCATCGTTGGAGTCCTTGGTCAATCGTTTTGTATTTGACCCATGGGATGGAAGATATCGGTACTTCACCGTGGCCATTGACAACACGCTACGTCCTTCGGATCCGCCACCACCCTTCCTCCCACGCCGCAAATTCATGGAGAATATCATGAGTTATAGCTTAAGTGGTTCAAAAAATGCACGATCAGGGTTCTTGTCAAGATGTAACTGGGACCAGCCGGTTTTAGAAGTCGAGCTGGTTCGGCTACGGAGAAACCTCCTGGACAAAATGACAAGTATGGAAAAGAACCTCGAAACTAAATGTTTTGTCTGTATAGAGCCATTAAGGATCTCCACTGTCAGTTGCACGTCTTGTATCAGTTGCAGCACACCAATTAGTTACTGACTCATTACTTAGATCCCGGAGGGAATTGCTGCTTCTTGTCTTGCCTTTCCAGCTATAACCAGCAGGCTGGATGCATATTTGATTGCACTGGAAGGCTGCGAAACTCTGGGTTTATCCGTGAAGCCCGAATACGCGCTGGAGGCTTTTACAAAAGACTCCGATAACACAGAGGAGCATCGAGCGCAACAAGTACATATCCAAAGAGGAATGGGGAAAAACTACGAGCGTTTAGAATTCCTAGGAGATTGCTTCCTGAAAATGGCTACATCAATTTCTCTCTTTGTGCAGAACCCGGATGATGACGAATTCGATTTCCACGTAAACCGGATGTGCCTCATATGCAACAAGAACCTTTTCAACACGGCCCTAAAAAAGGAGCTATATCGGTATACCCGTAGCCGAGGCTTTTCAAGGTATGACGCGTTCATAAGTACCCAACCATAAGCTGACAGGAGCTTTAGACATACATGGTACCCAGATGGCTTAACTCTGCTACATGGCAGGGATCATAGGAAGAAGATTTCGGCAGAGAGCAAACATGCACTCAGAGAAAAGACAGTTGCTGACGTTTGTGAAGCTTTGATCGGAGCATCCTTACTCTCAGGTGGGCTGGATAATCGGTTTGACATGGCTGTCAAGGCAGTCACTGCTGTTGTCGACAGTCCTAACCATACAGCCTTATGCTGGGCAGATTATACTTCATCCTACACGTTGCCGAAGTACCAAACTCAGAGCCCAGACGGGTATGAGCTGGATCTTGGGCGTAAGGTCCAGGAGAAACTGGGATACCGCTTCAAATACCCTCGCCTCTTACATTCGGCTTTTACACATCCATCGTACCCTTCGGCCTGGGCCAAAGTACCATGTTATCAGAGACTTGAATTTCTAGGCGACTCTCTGTTGGATATGGTTTGTGTAGATAACTTATTCTATCGATTCCCAGACAAGGATCCACAATGGCTCACGGAGCATAAAGTAAGTGTAGGGCTACTTTGACTACCTGGCATCTAATGACTGGAATATTACAGATGGCGATGGTATCAAACAAGTTCCTCGGGGCATTAGCAGTTAAACTGGGACTCCACACCCATCTTAGACACTTCAGTAGCCCACTGCAATCGCAAATTACTCACTATGCCGAGGAGGTACAAGCTGCAGAGAACGAAAGCGAAGGTGCAATGGATTATTGGCTTGTAACAAAGGACCCGCCCAAGGTAAAAACTTGAAGATACCCCGGGGAGATGATGTGCAGCCCGGTGTAGGGCTCAACTAATCGTGATCACCAGTGCCTGCCGGACATGGTTGAAGCTTATCTAGGCGCTGCTTTTGTTGATTCGGATTTCCAATTCCGTGTAGTAGAGGATTTCTTCCAGCGTCATGTGAAGTTGTATTTTCATGATATGACCATATACGACACCTTTGCGAACAAACACCCAACAGTGAGAGCATTGCTACGATTGTTGATGTTTCTATATGGCTGACTAAAACTAGACTTTCTTGCAAAATCGGCTGACAAATGAGTACGGTTGTACAGATTATTGCCTGAAAGCTGGGGAGATACCCACTGGGGATGGAGGCGCGGTGAGTGTCCTGGCTGCTGTCATTGTACATCAGGCTGTTATTGCAGAAGGGACAGCATCATCCAGTCGCTACGCCAAGATGAAAGCGAGCGAGAAAGCCATGGCCGTCCTAGAAAACATGGCGTCGTCTGAATTTCGTGAGAAGTATCATTGTGACTGCCGAACGGCCAATGATTCACAGCCCATGGATATCGGAACCGCTATTTAATTAACTGGAAGGGTGGTGATGTGGGCAAGATCCAAGACAGTGATGGATGATTCGTTTGAGCATATACCAGATAGTTTTCGAGATAATCATATTCTTCGAATGATTTACACATAATAGAACAAATGGCTGTAACAAGAACTTGCTAGTACTTGGAAGGAGGAATAGTTAAGTATATGCATGAGAACCAGTACGTATCATGTCATGGGGCCCAGCATCAAGTTCCACGAGACCAGATATTAACTCCCGTGGGTGTGGTGTATGCTAATCTAGATATGGACTAGTGCCAACTGCCCCTGAAGTACTCCGTAGACAGTAACACGCGCGTCCCACTGCGCCGAGTCCCTAAACCAAACTAATTTATTGATTGACACAGCCCGAAAGGAAGACAGGTCCGAAATCGAGAAAAGAACATGAACTTTTAACTACTACTATTATAGTACCCCCTCCTTCACTTCTCTTTGAAATCGCTCGAACTCGGTCTTTCCCCTTTGTTTTCCTGGCATACCCTGCGACCGAACTATTTATTGTCGCGACTGGTCTCGACCCGAACCGATACCGTTGTTATTGTTTCGGACCCTTCATGATCACCGCGAGCTTATTCCCATAAGGTGTTGTAGTCATGGAGGTTGCCGCTGCTGGGGCATCGAATGGGGTATCCGCACCAACCCAGGCATCGTTTGTGGACTCAAGTGCCATAATCCAATACTTGAGTGATGTGCTGCAAGTGACTTTGGGAGCTCTGAGAACTGAGCTAGAAAGAACGGGCAGCTTGCTATCGGAGGTTAAATATAATGAGACCGTGCAAAGATGTACGCGATTCGCTTCCGAATCCCAGGTCGCACTTTACGTGCAGAAAGATCTGGTAGGATCTGAAGAGGCGGCCAGTGCAGATGATGAAGGTATGAATGCTCACTAAACTGACTTGTTTTTACTGCTAACAAATAGCTAATGCATCGCAGCGTTTCCAACACACTATGTTTATAACCTTTCCGCCGAAATCTCTTCCTCCTCCACAACGGTCGCAACGGTTGCCTTTATCAAACGGCCTGCTGCTATTGATCCGGCACTCCCGATATCTTCGCAGATCCAGGTGATGAACTTCCCTGGTCCGGCCTCTCTAAGTAATGCACAAGCTCAGCAAAACACTTCGTTGTCTCCGTATGAGATCCTTCACCTTTTCGTACACCATGGGTTGAGTCCGTATTTCGAAGCCAACAGTCGCAACCAGGATGCAGTCAGTGGTTTAAAGCCCAGGACAGACACGGAGGCGAAGACGGGTGTTCCGATGACCAAGAAGAAATTCGCTGAGCTGGAACTTGGGCTTTTGCACTTGCAACAAAATGTCGAGATTCCAGCGCTCAGTTTGCCACTCCACGAGGTCGTTCAAGCTGCTCTGACCGAGGCGGAAAAGCGAGGTGTCAAGCCTTCGGTGGAGTTGATCGATCCCACAATCCTCGAGAGCAGTACTTTTATCAATAGCATACAAACCAATGTGAATACTTGGATCAAGTCCATCCAGACAATCACCAAGATGTCTCGTGATGCTGATAGCGGGTCGGCGGCTCAAGAGATCAATTTCTGGTTGTCCATGGAGACCGCGCTTGAAGGGATCGAGAATCAGCTACGAAGTGATGGCGTTTCTTTAACCATGGATATCCTCCGTCATGCGAAGCGATACCAGGCTACTCTTAGTTTCGTAGCCGACACTGGTCTGCGGGAGGCTGCCGACCTGGTCCAAAAATACAACCAACTTATGCGGGACTTTCCACTGGATGAGCTTCTCTCTGCTACGACTTTGCAGAAGGTGCAGGAATCTCTTAATCTGATTTTCAACCACCTTAACAAGAAGTTGAAAATCTGCCCCTACCCGATCAAACGAGCCCTTGCGCTTGTCGAAGCCATCTCGGGTGATCTCGACTCCCAGATTCACTCCCTGCTCCACGGCCGGACCATTTTACACTTGGATTACCGCGAATTTCGCTCTTTGATGAAAACCTGCGGAGCAATCTGGCGGACATGGGACGAAAACTTGAAGGAGTTCACCAATGTTGCCCGTGAGTCTACGAGACGCCGAAATGAAAAATTTATTCCTATCAAGATCGCCGCACGTCACGAGAAGATCCAGGAGCGTCTGAAATATATCAACACTTTCCGAGTAAATCATGAACAGCTCCAGAGGACGATTGTAAATGTTCTCGGCCCGAAGAGTTCCTCCGCAGGAGAACCGGCTGCTGGAGCTAGCTCTGATGGCGCAGTGATTGTCGAAGAAATTGGTGATGTAGATGCAGTAGAAGAGGTTGCACAGGCTTACGCTGCTTTGAAAAATGTGGATGTCTTAGATGTGTCTGATGAGGGTACTCAACAATGGATACAGGAAGAAATTGCGTATAATGAGCGCACATCCCGTGTGGAGAATTCGATTATTGCTCGCCTCAGGGACCGCCTTGCTACGGCAAAGAATGCTAATGAAATGTTTCGTGTCTTCTCAAAATTCAATGCACTCCTTGTCCGCCCCAAGATCAGAGGCGCAATTGGAGAGTATCAGACACAACTTATCGATAATGTGAAGCAGGATATCTCATCTTTGCACGAGCGGTTCAAGCAACAGTACGGCCACTCAGAGGCGCATGCAATGGCGCAGTTACGTGATCTTCCTCCAGTATCTGGTGCTATTGTCTGGGCACGACAAATTGAACGCCAACTCGATGCCTATATGCGTAAAGTCGAAGATGTGTTGGGTGAAGACTGGCATCTACATTCCGAGGGCCAGAAGCTTCAAGCTGAGAGCAACCTTTTCCGGAAGAAGCTTGATACCCGACCGGTTTTCGAATCATGGTTGCATGATGTACAAAGACGTCACATCACGATATCTGGCCGCTTGTTCAATATTGTTCGCAACCGAGCCGCAGGAAACACGCTGGAGCTGACGGTCAACTTCGATGCTCAGGTTATCGCTTTGTTCAAGGAAGTCAGAAACCTTATCTGGCTTAATTTTCAAGTCCCTCATGCCGTTAGCAATATATCCAAAGAAGCCAAACGTGTGTACCCCTTCGCTATCAGTTTGATGGAGAGCGTTCGCACCCTCCTGCAAACCACCCGTTCCATTGCATCTATGACGGAGGTTGCAATATTGCTCAACGGATACGTCAATGATGCACAAGGCATGATTGTAAAAGGTATTCCGCTTCGTTGGGAGTCATTTGTTCACTCGTATGAGCTCCATGTCAAGCAGTCAGCATTGGCCAATGGTGCTATTGAATCTACTATTCCTAGCAGGGGGGAAAGCAAACATGTCCAGTTCGTTCGTGAATTTGCGGGATCAGCCTCCGTTCTCCAGTCCAAAACTGCGGTCCTAGCTTCCATCAACGAGAATATTCAGAAGGCTACCCACGAACTCAAAACCTGTCCTTATGATGCCTCGGCATTCAAGCAGCGTCTGGATGCTATTCAAGTTGCTGTAGATAAGCTGAACTTGGAGAACTATGTAAACCTCGGATATTGGGTTGCGAATCTGAACCACAAGATTGAGACTATTCTACGTGACCGCCTCCACCGTGCTATACGTGAATGGATAAATTCCTTCCAGGAGGCAAAGAACGGAGAACACGGTTCCCAATTACTCAGCGGAAGTCACCAGCTCGTTACAGGTGAAGGAGAAGCCTTGGCTTACAATATCGAGTTCCCTGGACTCGTCCATGAGATTTCTATGCAAAATCAAGTCCTCCACCTTGACCCTCCTTTGCAATTCGCTCGTGCGAGCTGGTTCTCGCAATTTGACAATTGGCTGGGCGTTGTTTGCAACCTCGAGAAGATTAAATCATCTCGTTATCAAATCTCTATCGACGTACAGAAGGTGCAGTTATCTGAATCTTGCTTTGCAAATCTCCCACAGCACTGTACCGATGAGCTCAACCAAGTTTACAATGCCATCGAGGCTAGATTGAAGGAGGTATCGGATTACGTTGATAAATGGCTGCAGTTCCAATCACTATGGGATCTACGGTCAGAGCAAGTGTATGATATCCTCGGGGACGACTTGTCCCAATGGCTTCAGTTGCTTCAGGAGATTAGAAAAAGCCGAGCTACGTTCGACACCTCAGAAGTAAGCAGATCGTTCGGCAATATCAAGATAGACTACGAGCAGGTCCAGACAAGGGTCAATGCCAAGTACGATCAATGGCAGCACGAAATTCTATTGAGGTTCGGGTCTAAGCTTGGTGGACGAATGAGGGAAGTACATTCTGAGATTGCCTCCGCACGGCGTGACCTGGAAGGACAAACCCTAGAAGCTGCTTCAACCGCACATGCAGTCTCATTTATTACGATAGTACAACAGTGCAAGCGTAAGGCAAAGGTATGGGAGCCTGAAGTTGATCTTTTCCGTCAAGGCCAGGCTACACTCGCACGACAGCGTTATCAATTCCCTGGCGACTGGCTTCACGTGGAAAATGTTGATGGCGAGTGGGCAGCATTGAATGAACTACTTGCGCGTAAGAGCAAGATCGTCCAGGATCAGACCGAGGGGCTGCGTGCGAAGATTGTTGCCGAGGACAAAGTTATTGGTGACAAGATTACCGAAGTCATCGCCCAGTGGAATGATGAAAAGCCTGTATCCGGCACTATTCCTCCTGATGAAGCTTCTCGCACCTTGAGCTCATTCCAATCACGTCTCGAGGGTCTCCAATCTGAATATGAAATGGTATCCAAAGCAAAAGAGGCTCTTGACCTCCCAGCAGGTATAGAGTCTGCTTTGCCGGCAATCCTTGAGGAAGTTCAAGATTTCATGTCCGTCTGGGCTGCCTTATCGACCATTTGGAAGAGCCTGAACGACCTTAGGGATATGCTCTGGACGAGCGTACAGCCACGAAAACTCCGCCAGTCCATCGATGGTTTGATAAAGATGACGAAGGAGATGCCTAGCCGGATGCGCCAGTATGCCGCCTTTGAGCATATTCAAAATGTCCTCAGACAGCTCCTGAAAGTCAACCCCCTGCTTTCCGATATGAAATCTGAAGCTGTCCGGGAAAGACATTGGCACAAAATCTACAAATCGCTTAAACCCGGACAGAGGTTTTCTCTTGTCTCTTTGACTCTCGGTGACGTGTGGGATTTACAACTTACCGCTAGTGAGTCAGTAATCCGTAATATCATTGCTCAGGCCCAAGGTGAAATGGCACTGGAGGAGTTCCTAAAGTCCGTCAGAGAGACGTGGCAAAATTACTCCCTCGATCTCGTCAATTATCAGAATAAGTGTCGCTTGATCCGTGGTTTCGACGATCTATTTGCGAAGTGTAGCGAGAACTTGAATTCTTTGCAAGCAATGAGACATTCACCATACTACAAAGAGTTCGAGGAAGAAGCTTCTTCCTGGGAAGACAAACTAAACCGGGTCCATGTCTTGTTTGATGTGTGGATCGATGTCCAAAGACAGTGGGTGTACCTTGAAGGTGTCTTCACTGGTAATGCGGATATCAAGCATCTTCTTCCCCTGGAATCGAGCCGCTTCCAAAACATTAACTCGGAGTTTTTCGCTGTAATGAAGAAAGTTTACAAGTCGCCTTTTGTGCTTGATGTACTTGCCATCAACGGCGTACAGAAGTCGCTGGAGAGATTGGCGGAATTACTCAACAAGATCCAGAAGGCGTTGGGTGAATACCTCGAGCGAGAGCGTGTCTCATTCCCTCGTTTTTACTTCGTTGGAGACGAGGACCTTCTTGAGATTATCGGTAACAGCAATGATATCTTCCGTGTAGCGAAGCACTTCAAGAAAATGTTTGCTGGCTTATCTGGAGTCCTCATGGATGACGACAATAACATTGTTGGGTTTACTTCTAAGGAAGGCGAAGAAGTTCGACTGAAGAAAGAGATCAATCTTGTGAAAACGCCTAGAATCAATGACTGGCTTACTGCTATTGAAAGCAACATGAAATTAACGTTGGCAGAGTTGCTTGCTGAGGCAGTTGAGCAATTTGAACCATTGTACCATGCCACTGAAGTCGATCAGAGCGCTTTCAACGACTTCCTTTCTAACTATCCGGCCCAGATTGTTGTTCTTGCCAGTCAAGCGGTCTGGACTAATGCAGTACAGAAGTCCTTAGAGGATGGTGGAACTACTTTGCCGGCACTGTATGATTCCCAAGTTAGAGTGCTTGAACTTCTGGCTGCCACTGTTCTTGGTGACCTAGACGCAATCAGCAGAAAAAAGTGCGAGCATATGATCACAGAGTTTGTCCACCAGCGAGATGTTATCTCAAAGCTCATCAAATCCAATGCTACAACCCCGGTGCATTACCTCTGGTTACTTCAGATGCGCTATGTTTATCAACCCGAGGGTGACTTCCTTCAGCGTCTCTACGTTCATATGGCGAATGCCAAATTGAACTATGGATTTGAGTATCTCGGAGTTCCTGAACGTCTCGTCCGCACACCTCTTACTGACCGGTGTTTCTTGACGCTCACACAAGCTTTGTGCCAAAGACTGGGTGGTTCGCCTTATGGTCCAGCCGGTACTGGAAAGACCGAATCGGTTAAAGCGCTAGGTCTTCAACTCGGTCGCTTCACTCTCGTGTTCTGCTGTGACGATACCTTTGATTTCCAGGCTATGGGTCGAATCTTCCTTGGTATTTGTCAAGTTGGTGCTTGGGGTTGTTTTGACGAATTTAACCGTCTGGAAGAACGAATCCTTTCGGCCGTCTCTCAACAGATCCAGAATATCCAAATCGGTCTTAAGAATGGCGAAACCGACGAAAAGGCACAAATCGAGCTTGTTGGCAGACAACTATCCGTGAACCCCAACACAGGTATTTTCATCACAATGAACCCGGGTTATGCAGGACGTTCCAACTTGCCGGATAACCTGAAGAAATTGTTCAGAAGCGTCGCAATGTCTAAACCCGACAAAGAGCTTATTGCAGAAGTCATGCTTTTCTCCCAGGGTTTTAAGCAGGCAAAGCGCTTGTCAACACAGACCGTGCCGTTCTTCGACCGCTGCTCTTCAGATCTCTCGAAGCAAGCTCATTACGATTTCGGTTTGCGCGCTTTAAAGAGTGTTTTGGTTAGTTCAGGCGGTCTAAAGCGTGCTCGTATCGCCAGCAATGATGGGGAGTTGGGTCCTGATGAAGTCATCGAGCCCCAGATCATTGTCCAAAGTCTTCGAGAAACCATTGCTCCCAAGTTAGTACGGGAAGATGTTGACCGAATGTTAGAAATTCAATCTGATGTCTTCGCTGGAGTCGACTACGTGCCTGCAAACTACGAAAAACTTACAGCAGCTATTCGTGAGATTGCTCAAGAGCTGCACTACGTTGACAGTGAGATGTGGATCACGAAGGCACTCCAACTCTATCAAATTCAGACCATCCATCATGGTGTCATGATGGTTGGTAAATCTGGCTCTGGTAAATCTGCCGCATGGAAGATCCTCCTCCAAGCCCTGCAAAGAATCGAAGGCGTGGAAGGCGTCTCACATATTATTGATTCAAAGGTCATGTCTAAAGAGGCACTCTATGGTAATCTTGACAGCACCACTCGCGAGTGGACTGATGGATTGTTTACAGGCATCTTGAGAAAGATAGTCGATAACCTTCGAGGTGAAGACACGAAGCGACATTGGATCGTGTTCGATGGTGATGTCGACCCCGAATGGGTTGAGAACCTCAACAGTGTTCTTGACGACAACAAGCTGCTTACCCTTCCTAACGGAGAGCGTCTGAACCTGCCTCCAAATGTACGCATCATGTTTGAAGTCGAGACACTCAAGTACGCGACACTGGCAACAGTCAGTCGTTGTGGTATGGTATGGTTCAACGATGATACTGTGACACCTTCGATGATGATTTCCAATTACGTGGAGTCGCTCAGAACAAGAACCTTTGAAGATTTGGATGACGACAGTGCCCCTGCAGGCCAAGCCACCATCAAGACTCAGGATGCGCAGGATATGGTTTCCAACGTCCTCAAGCACCTCATGCAGAACAGCGACATAATTATGAAATCCCTTGAGGAGGCTAAAAAGTACAACCATATCATGGAGTTCACCGATATTCGTGCCCTCAATACCTTGTTCAGTCTCTTGAACAAAGCCTGTAGGAACGTTTTGGAATACAATATCCAGCATATTGATTTCCCACTCGACTCTGAGCAGATAGAATCCTATATCTCGAAGAAGCTGCTCCTTGCGTTTGTATGGTCGTTTACGGGTGACTGCCCACTGACTGATCGTCAGGCGTTCGGACAATTCGTATCTGCACTGTCTACAACTGACCTGCCACTTGATGGCTCCTCGTCTCTTATAGACTTCGATGTTACACTGCCAACGGCTGAGTGGTCTAGCTGGCAATCACAAGTCCCTACAATCGAAATCAATACACACTCTATCACACAGACCGACGTAGTGATCCCGACAGTGGACACCGTTCGTCATGAAGATGTCCTCTATTCCTGGCTTGCGGAGCATAAGCCATTGTTGCTTTGCGGTCCCCCAGGTTCCGGTAAAACCATGACATTATTTGCCGCTCTTCGCAAACTTCCCAACATGGAGGTTGTCGGTCTTAATTTTTCCAGTGCTACAACCCCTGACCTTTTGATCAAGACATTTGAGCAATACTGTGAGTACAGGAAGACACTTAACGGTGTTATCATGTCTCCGAACCAAATCGGTCGCTGGCTAGTCATTTTCTGCGATGAAATCAACCTTCCGGCCCCTGATCGGTACGGAACCCAGCGTGCCATTACATTCTTGCGTCAGCTTGTTGAACAGAATGGTTTCTGGAGGACATCGGACAAGACATGGGTTACTTTAGACCGGATTCAGTTCGTCGGTGCATGCAACCCTCCAACTGATGCTGGCCGTACACCGCTAGCGGAGAGATTTTTGCGTCATTCTCCGTTGATTATGGTTGACTACCCTGGAGAGATTTCACTCACACAGATCTATGGCACGTTCAATTCTGCAGTTTTGAAGATCCTTCCCCTACTGCGTGGCTACTCTGAGTCCCTCACGAAAGCTATGGTGCAGTTCTACCTGGAGTCTCAAACTAGATTCACTGCTAAGATCCAACCGCATTATGTGTACTCACCTCGTGAACTTACCAGATGGGTTCGTGGTGTGTATGAAGCTATCAAACCTCTTGAGAGTCTTTCGATAGAGGGGTTGGTTCGGATTTGGGCGCACGAGGCTTTGCGTCTTTTCCAGGATCGACTTGTCACTGAGGAGGAGAGGAGTTGGACCTCCGATGCAATTAGACGCATTGCACTCGATAACTTCCCCACCATTGATGAAGAACAAGCACTGAAGGGCCCAATCCTGTTTTCTAATTGGCTCTCTAAGAATTACGTGCCTGTGGAGCAGGAGCGACTGCGTGACTTTGTAAAGGCACGTCTGAAGACATTTTGTGAAGAAGAAGTCGATGTTCCTCTTGTCTTGTTCAATGATGTTCTGGAACATGCACTGCGCATTGATCGTGTCTTCCGCCAGCCTCAAGGTCATCTTATCCTAATAGGTGTTAGTGGAAGTGGTAAGACGACGCTATCTCGTTTTGTTGCTTGGATGAACGGCCTGAAGGTGTTCCAGATCAAGGTACACGGAAGGTACTCTTCTGAGGATTTCGATGACGATCTGAGAACCGTCCTCCGCCGAGCCGGTTGCAAGGGCGAGAAGATTTGCTTTATCATGGATGAATCGAACGTTCTTGACTCTGGATTCCTCGAGCGTATGAATACCCTCTTAGCCAACGCAGAGGTTCCCGGTCTGTTTGAAGGAGATGAGTTTTCCTCTCTTATGACAGCATGTAAGGAGGGTGCACAGCGTCAAGGTCTGCTCCTTGACACCCAAGAAGAGCTCTACAAGTGGTTCACACAGCAAATTGTCAAGAACCTTCATGTCGTCTTCACCATGAACCCTCCAGAAGAAGGACTGTCGTCTAAGGCTGCTACAAGTCCTGCCCTGTTCAACAGGTGCGTGCTGAACTGGATGGGCGACTGGTCAGACCAGGCACTCTTCCAAGTCGGTTCGGAACTGACACAGTCAGTCGATCTCGACAAACCTAATTTCATTGCACCTGATAGCATACCAGTGGCCTATAGAGACTTGAGTCTTCCCGCATCTCATAGGGATGCTATTGTCAACGCCATGGTTTATATCCATCACTCTCTACAGCGATTCAACCAGCGCCTGCAAAAGCAACAAGGCAAGACAACCTATCTCACACCTCGCCATTATCTTGACTTTGTCGCTCACTACGTGAAACTTTTCAATGAGAAACGTGAGGACCTAGAGGAGCAACAACGGCATTTGAATGTCGGTCTCGAGAAACTGAGGGATACTGTCGATAAAGTCAGTGACCTGCGCGCCAGCCTCGCACAAAAGAAAACACAGTTGGAACAGAAAGACAAAGAAGCAAATGAGAAGCTGCAGCGCATGGTTGCTGATCAACAAGAAGCAGAGCGACGCAAAACGGCATCCCTTGAGGTGCAAGCAGCCCTCGAGAAACAAGAACAAGAGGTGGCTAGCCGCAAGGAAGTTGTCCTCAATGATCTTGCTCGCGCGGAACCCGCTGTGTTGGAAGCAAAGAAGAGTGTGAGCAATATCAAGCGTCAACATCTTACTGAAGTCCGTTCTATGGGCAACCCCCCAGCCAGTGTTCGTCTCGCTCTAGATGCTGTGTGTACCCTACTTGGCCACAGAGTCGACAGCTGGAAGACCATTCAAGGCATTGTCCGAAGGGATGATTTTATCGCCAGCATCGTCAATTACAATAACGAGGAACAGATGACGAGGAATCTTCGAGTTCGGATGCAGAATGATTTCCTTTCTAATGAGGATTTCACATATGAAAGGGTTAACAGAGCCAGTAAGGCTTGTGGTCCCTTAGTCCAATGGGTAGAAGCCCAGGTCAATTATTCCGAGATTTTGGATCGCGTCGGACCTTTGCGTGAGGAAGTGGGTAAATTGGAAGAGAAGGCCTTGAATACCAAAGCCGAAGCGCAGGCCATTGAGAATACTATCCAGGACCTTGAAAGCAGTATCGCCACATACAAAGCGGAGTATGCTGCTCTCATTAGTGAAACCCAAGCCATTAAGACGGAGATGTCCAGAGTGCAGTTTAAGGTCGACAGGAGTGTTCGTTTGCTCGATAGCTTAGCATCCGAACGCACTAGGTGGGAGGAAGGAAGCAGGTCCTTTGAAACACAAATCAACACTCTCGTTGGTGATGTTCTCATTGCGGCAGCCTTCCTCGCCTACGCAGGATTCTACGATCAACAATTCCGAAAGGCCATGATCGACGACTGGGTTAACCAACTTGTACAATCCGGAATCAGCTTTAAGCCTCATAACCCAATCACCGAGTACCTCTCGAATGCTGACGAGCGCTTAACTTGGCAAGATCACTCACTTCCTGTTGATGACCTTTGCACGGAGAACGCCATTGTCCTGAAGCGGTACAACAGATACCCTCTTATCATCGATCCCTCGGGTCGCGTTACCGAATTCTTGCAGAAGGAAAGCACGGAGAGGAAGCTCACTGTTACCAGCTTTTTGGACGATTCATTTGTCAAACAATTAGAGAGCGCTCTCCGATTCGGAAACCCCATTCTCATCCAAGATGCCGAGTATTTGGACCCCATCCTCAACCATGTTCTTAACAAGGAGTACCAGAAGACTGGAGGCCGTGTTCTCATACAGCTCGGTAAACAGGAGATTGACTTTTCACCGTCTTTCAAGCTTTTCCTGTCAACCAGAGATCCGTCAGCCGCTTTCCCGCCAGATGTCTGCAGTCGGACGACATTTGTCAATTTCACAGTCACTCAAAGCAGTTTGCAGACTCAATCCCTTAACGAAGTCTTGAAGTTCGAACGGCCTGACGTTGACGCGCGACGAACTGATCTAGTCAAACTGCAGGGAGAGTTCAAGATTCATCTTCGCCAGCTTGAGAAGAGACTCTTGCAGGCTTTGAATGAGTCCCGTGGTAACATTCTGGATGATGACAATGTGATCGAGACTCTCGAGACTTTGAAGAACGAGGCAGCAGAGATCTCGAAGAAGATGTTGGAAACTGAGGGTGTCATGACCGAAGTGGAGAATATCACGCACAATTACAGCATTATCGCCCGATCCTGCAGTGCTGTATTTGCTGTACTAGAACAACTTCACCATGTGAACCACTTCTACCAGTTTTCTCTTCAGTTTTTTGTTGATATCTTCCATTCTGTCCTTTATCACAACAAACGCCTCGCTCAGGAGAAGGATCATGCCGCACGGGTCCAAATCATTCTCCGGGATCTGTTCATCACAACCTATCAGCGAACTTCTCTGGGACTCGCTCAGAAGGATCGTATCACACTAGCGATGCTCCTAGCACAAGCCGCTCCATACCCCATAGAGAAAGATATTATCGACATAATTCTCGATGAATCTACAGAGGGCGCGGATCTATCAACATCCCCTGAGCTCAAAGATCCGGTGATGAACAGGATTTCCAACATGACCCTCTTCAAATCGAAGTTCCCAGAGGTGCCTACGGAACAATGGGACCAGTTTTTCAGCGAAGAGCTTGCAGAGAATTTTGTCCCGGCCGTCTGGGAAGACAATATCGAGCCAATTAATCGACTGCTTCGATCATTATTGCTTGTGAAGCTCTGTAGGATGGATAGGTTTGTGCCAACCGCCGAGCGTTTCGTTGAGACCGTCTTTGGTCGTGAGTTGTTCGAAGGTAGTACCGACTTGAAGGATATCGTTGATCAAGTGAACGCAACCACTCCAATCTCTCTTAGCTCGAGTCCAGGTTTCGACGCGAGCTATAAGGTCGATGCCCTGGTTGAGCGCATGCAGGCGACTTGTGCAAACATTGCAATGGGTTCTGACGAAGGTCTAAAGAGCGCCGATAAGGCAATCAGCAATGCTGCTACTGCGGGAACCTGGGTTTTGATCAAGAACGTACACCTGGCACCATCATGGCTGCAGAGCCTAGAGAAGCGGCTTGACTCCCTCAAACCCCACAAGGACTTCAGACTTTTCCTTTCGATGGAGTCTAGCCCTAAGATCCCTGTCAACCTCATCCGTGCCTCCCGCGTACTCATGTACGAGCAACCAGCTGGTGTTCGCGCAAATATGAAGGACTCGTTGTCTTCATTGTCCGTAAGGGCTGGCAAGCCTCCAGTTGAGAAGGCCCGTGTCTATCTTCTGCTTTGCTTCCTACACGCCGTTGTTCAGGAGAGACTTCGTTACGCTCCTAGCCTGGGTTGGAAAGGCTTCTGGGAGTTCAATGATAGCGACGTAAGTTGTTCTCATGCATATGATTTTTTTTTTGTTTCAAAAAAAAAAAAGCTAACATGACATGATCATTCTAGTATGAATGCTGTGCCTATATCATCGATTACTGGGTCGACAACGTTACCCAGGGACGATCCAATGTCGCGCCTCAGAAACTCCCATGGGACATGATCCGTACCCTTGTGACCGAGACATACGGCGGAAAAGTCGATGATCTTGGCGACTTCCAGCAACTGGAAAGATTGGTCAACAGCTTCTTCACTCCAGTGGCTTTTGAAGACGATTACAAACTGGTGTCCGGCGTCGAGAATGACGAATGCCTGACTCTCCCTGGCACAACTGGTATCCGGGACTTTGTTGAGTGGGTCAACCGACTCCCTGAGAGAGAACCACCAACATATCTCGGCTTACCAGCTAATGCTGAGAAATTGCTACTGGTTGGACACGGCAACAAGGTGGTCTCGGACTTGTCCAGAGTGACTACGTTGTTGGATGAAGGGGAACAGTTAATGGTTGATGCTTGAATAGAGTGTTTGTAGGCCCAGGGACTGTTAATTTCTAATTTGTTGCATTTTTTTTCCCCTTTTCTTTCGTTTCTTGTTGTCTAGTATTTCTATGTCATAGGATATATTCGAAGCTGCAGGTGGATACTTTCTTGTCAATCTTGGGATAATGTATTCTATTCTGTTCACTGTTTCATATCCATTTTCCATTCATACATCGCTCCCTGCATCTCTCTCTATCTGTCTTTGTTCCCTCCCTCATTCGCTCCTCTTTTTGTCTTTCTGTTTCCTTTCCGTTTTCCTCTCCTAAACTGTTTAGACTGTACTTTTTATTGGAGCCCATAGAATTGTTCATTCATTCATAAATAGACAGTCCCTTTTTCAAGCCTAGAAACAAGGCCGAAGGGCCACTCGCAACTTAGAGCCCATAAAGGGTGCTTCCCAACTGTATACAAACAACCAAAAGATCAGATTCGAGTGTCTATCCCGGAAATACTGGTAACAAAAAAAGACTTACCCTCTTCAGAGCGTAGATGACCTTTTCCGAAATACACACGAGACTAAATTAGCATCTTATACTTCAGATTCGATACTGTCCACCAACAACTCACATCGCGCGTCGTCACGACCTAAGTTTTTTTCACAAAAGTTAGCTGGGGTAGATAACATGATCATTATCCCCTATCATGTTGTACTTGATTTTCTTTCCTTTCCTCGTGCGCGTGTTATATGCAGCGAGAGAGAGGGGGGGAGAGAATAATTACCTTCCGCTGATGGCTATGTGTATCTGCCGATTCTAGAATTAAAATGATCTGTCTCAAGATCTTCACATCATTAGCTAAAAGTAACAGTGAAAACAACTCCACAGAATTCTAACAAGGGAATATAATGCACTGAACAAGTGACAACAGAAAATCAAGACCAAGTGGACACTAACCTCAGCGAGACGGTCCCAGATGGCCTTGCGGGCTTCATTATAGACATCGCTTTTGATGCGAACAATACCTCCGCGGCGAGCGAGACGACTATTTATTGTATGCAATGGGCTGATGTTAGCGAGTCTTTTAATATGTGCGTACATGTGTTTCACCAGGAAAGACGCTTTACCGGATAGCTGGTTTGGCTATAAAGCAAATGGTTAGGAACAGAATGTGGCTGTACTGAACTGGGGATGTAGGGGAGGGGGCTCACTAATGCCCATGATGTTATCCCTTAGCTTCCTATTGCTCGTGTCAGTCAGTGTATACTAGGTTTGTTTCCGTGGTTAAGTTCAGTGTTGGAGATTCCATGGTTAGTAAAAATGGGTCACAACGGCAGGTAAAGGGTCAGACGGAAGAATGAGAAACATACCTGTGACGACGAGACGATTGAAGGAGTGACATAGGACGTAGACGATTTGGATACATTTTATCAACAGAACAGTAGATTGAAGTGGTGCTGATGTGGTGAGTTTGTGTAGAGAGGACTTATGGCTAATAGAAGAAGCTTCAAGCGAGTGATCGCGAGAGGTAATAGAAAAGGAAGGGGCCATATGCATAGTCATAGTTGAATTGTAGTATTGCATGTCGGGGGGAGGTTTCACATTCATGAGAGAAGATAATGATGGGCAAATATCCAAGGCAACCCCCTCCACTAGAAGAGGTTAAATGCAGAATCTAACCGTAATACATTTGATGAAGAGATGTTGTAGTAGTCGTTAAAAAATTCCCTAGAGATTATTCTTTCGTAGTATATTACAGCAATCACCCGTAAGAGGTATCAGAAACAGAAGAAGCAAGCGTCTAATTCCAGCCAAATGCAATGTCCCCGAGCAAGGCCGTCGCGCTGGGGGCCAAACGTATTATATTTACATGTAATCGAAAACAGAAGGCTATGTATGCCACGCTATAAATGCCCGATTTGTATATGTGGACTGCGGCTTCGCGATAGGCTCCTCTCTCAAAGAGCCCCTTCACTCATCTTTTTGTGCATCGTTGCCATCATCACCTTCTGGGGTATCTGAGGATGGTTGGTCCTCGGGTTGTTCGTCAGCGGACGTGTCGCCCTTCGACAGATCCGGGGAGGGAGCTGCTGGTGTTGAAGGAGATTGCGCAGGAGGCACTTCAGGAAAGATTTCTTTGAATAAATCTGGCAGAAACCTTTCTAGCCGCTTCTTAGTTTCGGTCCAAATCTGTTCCTTATCGGCGTCTTGTGCCGGTGGAACCAGATAGCCTCCATCAGCCATAACCAAAAGGATGTTCTTGAGACTTTCTGGAATAGCCTCCTCCTACACAACAGGGTCAGCGGGCCGTGTTCATTTCTTTTGTTGACGCGCAAGAGCAAGAGTGAGGGGTGATTTTCTTACCATACTGTCTCCCTGGCCACTATTCATCATCCGGTCAAGGATATCGAGGATCTTGAGCCACAGGTCAAGCATTCCACTGGGATTCGGAAGTTGATCAAGATAACGTAAGAAAATCCTGCAGACCAGCGTGGCTGTCTGAACCCGGGTCTCGCCCATGCCCATTGGGTCGGAGTGGAAGACCTCCGGCTTCAGGAGTCGGAGAGTGAGTGGAAAGAGGACCTGCTCGAAGATAGCGGTCCACTCCTTCTCATTGGATGAATTGATGTCAACCGAAAGGAGCGACCGCTGCAAGGTCGAGACGGCATTGTGCCGGATGTCCCGACAAGGGTTAATGCACTGTGCCGTCAGAGAATGGAAAATCGGAGACCAATATGCGGACCAGGCTATCGCTGAGCGTTAGCGACGAATATACAGTACTCTAGGGAACCCGTCACAAACCTTCGCCTTCGTCAAGATGTGACTGCTTGATAAGCGCAGGAGCCCGTTGGCTTAAATTATAGATCATGCCAATGGCTGTCAATCCACGAGTGACGACTTCATTTTCACTGCTGACATCGGTCAATTTCTGTCGGTTTCAGCGGTCATGTAGGGAGACAAACCTGGACCTTTGTGGCTTAACCCCCTTAGAGCGCCGGGCATGCGTGTCTCGTTGCCGCTCCTCGAGGTAGCCCACACTACCTGCACTAACGAAATCGTTTGCAAGGCCTACAGCGGACTCATAATTATCCCCCGTGACGATGGGGGGCGTTGCGTTCACAATGGTTTGGAGTAGACCAAAAACGAGAGGGGCAGCCTCCTTGTGCTGATGCAGCCGCTGCAGAATTGACCAGAAATCAGGTGAAATCGTGATTTCATTTCCTAAGAGGCCTGCATTCGAAACGCAGCGCGCAAGCCCTTCAACCACGGGAACAGCGACGCTCTCCAAGATGTCCTGGTCAAAGCCTGATATTCCGTGAAGAATAACCGGAACCCGCATGAAGGGTTGGTCCTAATACATAATCAGTCAGAATCAGGTGCGGAAAGGGGAGGGAGCTGGGGCCGGTCATACATGGCTCAAGCGTAGCAAATTTAACAAATAGTAAACAATTCGTGACAAAGCCAGGGAATGCAAGTTCCTTGCATCTCGCATGAAGGCTTGCAGGCAAGCTAGGAGTCTCTCGCCAACTGCCTCCAGTGTTGTTCGGTCGCGAAGGGCTAGGATTGTCGCTAGTTCCAGAAGATACATCATTCCAGGGTCGTAGTTTGGCTTGCTAGCGTCGAGCCTGCCATTGGCCGACCTTGATGGTCGTTCTGTTTTCACAACAATGACTGCTGAGGTAGACTCTTCGGGAAGGAGTGTCAACACCGTCTCTACGATGGTGGAAACCGTCGACAAGGGTAGAGATCTAATCGTGTTTATGAGTACAACTATCGTACCGAAAGAGGGCAAAGGGGGGTTACTCACTTAATATTAGCCAGAACGTCATTGATCGAACACGCTGTTACACAGTCCACTGTGCTAAGAGTGTTGTCAAGCTCCTCGTCTGACGGCTCCGGAGGATCATCGGCCGCATAGCTAGAGAGGTAAGATGTAAAAGCAGAGAGCAACCCAGTTTCATTTCCTCGCACATCACGGTCCACAACTTGTGATGGGGGTTGCAAGGGAATCGGAGGGATCTCAAGTTCGGCGTTTAGGTTAGCGTCAAATGGCGGAATAAGAGAATTAATAAATAGGTTGCTGAGAATCCGGGCAATATACTCCCAGCTTTGTTGCACTGTAGCTTCGTTGCCAGCAAGAACCCGGAAGAGCACCACTGTAGCCAGCTGTGCTCGGAAATCCCTTCCAAATTTCACGGCTAGCTCGCTGACCATGACGCTCTTTTTTCCGGCCTGCACCTCTGTGTTAAGAGAAGTGCTTGGAGGCTTCTCTGTCGCCAGAGTGCTGATGGAAGAGAGGCAGAAGACGATGCGGTCAAATGCTTCAGTCAGCCCATACCGAGCGGCGATTTGGGCGCATTGATCAAACCCCGTGACGACGCGAGAATATACAGCATCGTCAGAGGCAGACATAAAGACGTATGAAAGGGTTGCAACAACGGGTTTCCAGGTCGCTTCAAACATTTCCGCGTCATAGATGTTTGTCTCACCGATTGCCAGGTCACCAGCGGCGGATGACTTCAACAACAGCTCGCGCCATGCAAAGTCGAATGCATGCTTATTATCGTGCTCGTCCGGCAGGATAATCTCATTCTGCTTAATAGAGTCGTAAATTTCTTGAAGGAACTCAGGTGCGAAGTCTTTTCCTGCGTTGACTCCTCGCAGGTTCTTGGAGAAGTCTGCACAGGACATGCGATTGGCCGACTTGACGTTAGGGTTATAAAGCTCGGTATTCAGCATAATAATGGCATATGTCAGAACAAACAACGCATCCTTATCAGCAACCTCTGAAGGCTGCGCTTTTTGCATGAACTTCTCAGTAAATGTCGTTACAATTCTTTCAATAAGAGGGGATTCGCCTGGCAGACGGAAAGCACCCAGAAGATCTCGAAGTCCATCTACCACGGTTTTTCCCGAAAAATCGAGGAGATCGACGAATGCATCTAGAAGATGCTCATTGTTTCGTTTGGAGATGAATTCACCCAAGACTTTCTTCGAGACGCGGGTCGTTTGTCTCAGGAACTTAGCCACTGAGGCAGGATCATCTGGGCTCTCAATGACACCCTGAGCTGCCAGATAAGCGATTCCGCCCTTGGGATCCTCGTTGAATTTCTGGGAACCATGGATGATGGTCCGCTTCGTTTTACGTTGGCTCCTCAGGTGCTCAATTGGGGGAAAGCCTTCATACACTGGTTCATCGTCCAGTCTGTCAAATATGAACTGGACGTAACCTAGGAGCGCATCCAAACAGAGTGGCGGCACATTGGTCGTGCTCCATGTGGCGGAGTCGGGGAAGGCACTCCGCGACAGTAACCCGACCATATCCTCACAAAGGTCCGCCCGGTCAACATCGCAGTCATAGTTCACGAATAACTCCACCATAAAGCTCGGAATCCTTGCCAGCACACCGATGCTTTCCACCATGGCTTCTCGAGCCTCGGGCTTCCGGGCACCCCCTTCCAAGCCTAGTTTCTGCCTGTCTTTTACCGGCACTGGTGTGGACCTCCCGCTACTAGCTTGTGATGGAGAGGGCTTCACAAGTTTTGGTGTCTGCGGGACTCCACTGTAGAGGGCCGGATCAATACCCGGCTCCTTTGGTATCTCAACCCGTGGATGAAGGCAGGCAACCAAGTATGAGAGGTATAGTTCTTGCTGGAGTTTCAGGGCGGAGCGACATGTCAGTAGCAACGTACAAGCGACCTTAAGAGACCCGGTCAGTATCGGCATACTCTCGGATCGAACGAGCTGGAAAAGGTGCCGGCAGAGATCATTCTGCGCTAGCGTAGCCAAACTGGGGTGCTGGGCAATAGAAGGGCCGGCAACCTCCAGAGCCACATCAATAATCCTTAACGCCATCACCCTCATCGGGTCTGTATGTTGCCGGTTATGGGGATCCAAAAGGTCGATCAACACACGGAATAGTTCCTTGATAGAAGCTAGGGAATACGGTTTGACTTCATCCCCGAGGTCGTCCTGCGGGTTGGGGGGAGCTGTAACAGCCGTTCCACTCAGCTCTTGCTCTGACGGTTCATCCCCGCTGCTGCGTTCACGGTCTGGTGTCGCAGTGTCCGCGCCCATGGCGGAAAGATGTTGCGAGGTGACTGTGTTCCCGTCGACAGAAGGGTCCATTTTGAGATTGGTCGGCTCACTATCGCCCACGGCGGGGTTCGGGGTATTCACATTGGCCGGTACATCCAAGTGCGATAGTCGCATAAAGATAACTTGACACATATTGACCATCGCCATCTCAGCCGATCTCCGCAGGACCTCCGACAGACGGACTTGGCAGCACATGCTCAGGCCGGTCTCCATCATCTCGCAGACACTCTCATCACCAAGTAAATTTCCCTCCGGCCGGGATAAGATACCCTCCATCAATTTTAAGATTCTTAGAAGGACGATTTCATCCGCCGCGGAGTCACTAGCTTCGAATCGGCAATGGGTGATTGCGGCCGACAGGAGCTGCATCGCCATGGACAATCGTGGGGAATCCTGGCTAATAATGTTGTAGGCAAAGAATTTGGTCAGGGCGACCAAGGCCAGAGAGGTAATTGCAGCGGAGGTCGACGAGGAACGAATCACTTGTAGAAATGGGTGAAGTAAAGCGGGTGTGTCGAAGGTCCGAATGTCTCTGCAGTCCTTCAGATCACTCCGTAGTCGTGAGAATGCAGATATGAGCGGGTTGTCCTGCATGCTCTTGCCTTTCTTTCCCCGCAGACCCCATCGATTTGCCAGAGCGTGGTCTTCATCGACGGCCGACGGCCTGGACTTGGAGCGAGCCGTTGAAGCCCCATTGCGAGGGCTTGGGGGGGTGGATGCATCGCGTTCATACACCCGAGAGGCTGCACCGCCGCCTAATATGGCGGAGACTGAAGAATGAGCCCAGCGAGCATGTTTGCGCATAGCCGAAGTAACGGTGATACATTCTGTCGTGACCAACGCGACCGGGTCGACCGCAATGGGTAATGAAGAGGGCGACATGTCGGTCGTAAGGGAGAGCAAAGGGTTGGAGGGGGGATAAGCGAATGGCGGGATTAAAGTTACCCAACGAACGAGCAATACTGATCAGAGCATGGCCCTTTCCCTGGTTGAGACGAAAGGGAAGAATGGGGCGATTGGGGAGGGGGCGTCGAGATCAAAGTCAAGCGGAACACAACAGCATGTCTTCTTTTACTTTGCTCCGGGGGCGGCAGTTGACCTGCTTACCTGATCCGGTTTAGTGGGTCCCGTCCCCTTGTACTTCAGTACTTAGAAGTACTTCGTACTACTTAGAGTCTCCCATAGTGGTCCCTAGTACTTTCTTGTACTCCGTCGCAGCCTAAGCCTTTGGGCACTCCGGGGTATGTATGTATATATGGTAAATGCTCAATACTAGTTACTCTGTACTACTAGTAATAGTTCTAGTAATGGGGAAAATTGGGAATAACTAGTCAGGCATGGTCGGTTGGGTACCGACTCATTACCCTCAGGTATGGTAAATGTTGACTTTCATTCCTGAGGCTTAATATCCTTCCAGTAACGATCGATTACTACTTCCTACTACTTAGTAGCACCTTACTACTTTTGGTCACAGAGGCTAGAACCGGACGGAGTAAGATCATTACTCCGGTGCTCTAGTAGTAGTTAGTATTAGTATTTAGTACTCGATAGTCGTACATAGTGACCCAGTGACCTCTCGAAAACTATGATGTTTTCTCATTATCTGATCGCTCGATTGTCGCTGGAGTAACTTCCGTCAAGTCCCAACTCGGGAATTATACTGATGCAAGGGAAAGAACGAGCAAGAGGTTTTTTTTTTTTTTTTAATCAACTAGTTATTCGAAATCCCTAGAGTAATAGTTATTGTCCAAGTACGACCCTTACGTGGAGTGCCCAGCAATAGTACGGGAGGTACTCTGGAAACATTCTGATGGTACATATTCATGAGTGGTGGTTGAGTCCCAATGCCCGCTTGGGAAAAGCCAAATTAAAAAAAAAAAAAAAAAAAAAAAAAAAAAAAAAAAAAAAAAAAAAGAAAAAAAACGGAAAAAGAAAAGAAAAAGAAACAAGTTGGAACCCAGATCCGATGAAACAACAGGGACTAGTGGGATGGATCTAGGATATCGGGATCTTATCCATGGTTGAGTGCAGGCGGTGAAGGGTAAAGAGTTAAATCGAGGCTAAATCGGATTAGAGCTTCAGTTCTCCACCTTTCAAGACAATGCCTGAACAACAACTCCATCAAGCTTAGTTTTGGGTTTCAACTTTCTTTTGGGTTTGACTCATTCCTGCTCTTACTTGGGATCTTTCTTCTTTGTTTCGGTATGGTTTCGTCTTTCTTTTGATCTAATATTTTTTTTTCTCGGTGGATTAATCGGCGCTGGGCAAGGAAAGTATCAAAGAAGGATCAACACGTGTCCGAGGGTGAGTTGATACGTAGTTGTTTATCGATGAGGGGAAACAAACTGAGTAGTAGTGTTTCTCTCTCTCTCTCGGATTCCACTTGAAAGCAATCGTCGGGTTGCTGTATATATAAATTTCAAATTTAATTTTTTTCTTTTTTTGTCAATTCTATTTGGAATGAAATATCAGTTTATTTTTTCTCGTCCCATCGATCCGTTTCCTTTGAGTGGTAAGTGGAAATGAAATACAAATAGATTGTTGTTTATGATTATTATTAGTAGCACCTACACTCAAGGGGAGGGTAAAAAAAAAAAAAAAAAGCCTCCCCCGCGCGCAAAAGACGACGCTGAACCCACTTCACGCTCACGCTTTCTTTCCCCCCGTGGCCCCCTCCCCGACCAGTCAATTCAGCTTGCGACTTTCCCCTCCCTCGTCAACATTCCACCACCCCCTCCATGTCTGCATATGATTCCTGTCGCTAACGTTTGATGTGCGCAAATCACCTGCAGCTTTCCTTACACTTGTCTCTCCAACAACCAGTGTACCATTTATTCCCAACCCATATAAACAACAGCCCCTCGGTCTCATAAGCCCGTGTGGGTTGCGCCAACGAAGAAACGCGTCTTGCGATTATCATCTCCCACTGCTTCCCATGGAGGGTAATCCTTCACTTCCTCTGTGGACTGCATGAGGGCTAACGTTCGCTACTCTGATTTCCTTTGCGACTGGATTATTATGTCTCCTGCCCAGTGTCGCTCTCTTTCTCTCTAGACGACGACTGGGGCTGGGTACAACTCTCACTACTTTGGTGTCATTCTTTGTTCTTTGGAACCGCTTCGGTCTTTTACTTAGTGACTTATATTCTTGTAAATCGCGAATTATCGTTCTTTACTCACCTTTTCTCTCTCTCTCTCTCTCTCTCTCTCTCTCTCTCTCTCTCTCTCTTTCTTTTTCTTTTTCCTTAGTCGACCGGTTTAATTTATCAACCTTCGCTTCTTCTATTTTCTACCCCGTACTTTTCAATCCTGCGGTTGCGCGCGATCTCAGCTTCCTTAATCGCCGCCATGGCGACCGTGACCAACGCTCCATCGGACCTGCCGTTAGAGCAACTTACTCTCTACCAGGCTTCTGATCCGTACTTATCGTCCATATTCATATTCTATGGCCCCGTCGCAACGGCAAATGCCACCGTCAGCAGCTCGCGCATCCAGGCGCATATCTTGACCCCCGCAGGTTTCCAGAGCTATCCGCGAATTACCATTTCACCCGCTGCTCCGTTATATGCCGCAGTCAACCATCTACCCCGCGAGAAACAAGGCGATGAGGTGTGTCGAGGTCTTGCCGTCAGTATGCTGAAGTACTTCGCAGAGTTGTCCGAGCCCGCCAAGGAATGCTTGCAAGCGATCGCACGTGCGGGGAAGGCCGGTGGGAATCTCCCGAAGATGTTTGATGAGATGCATGCGGCGGATCTAGCGAATCGCATGGTAAAGGTGGAACATACATCGGACATACTTCGCGATATTCGGGGCGCGTTCCAAGAGCGCAAGGTTCCATGGGTGGATATCGACGTGATGCTTCCGCCAGAGACTATCCAGCCTCCGTCGCGGCCCGACAATGATGGCCTTGATGATGACAATGTCGATTTCGAGGATACTCCAGATATCCAATACGGACAATATACGTCTCTCATCCGAAGCTTGGGGGCACCGATGTTCCTGCCAACGTCGCGGCTAAAACGAGCGCCATCGCAACCCACGAATGTGAGCAAGTCTAAGGTGTTCACCAAAAGCCAGAAGCAAGACTTCCGCCTAAAGATGTGCGAATTTGTGGACACAGAGGAGAGATATGTGAACAAACTATATACTCTGGTACGCCATGTGGCGGAGGAGTACCGGTTGAAAGCCCAAGGAAGAACGTCGTCGAGTACTAGCCCTGACGAGGCCGCTCTGGCCACTCTCTTTCCCCCCTGTCTAAATGAAATTCTCGACGTCAATATGGGCTTCCTAGGAGTGATACGCCAGATACTTGAAGAAACAGAGAAGGAGGCTATTGAAGATATAGCAGTCGATACGGAACTCTTGTCGTCGGTATCGCAACGGCATTCATCGAAAGAAGATAGAGATGCAATTGGAGCAGTCGCCTTCGCGCACGCCCTCATCGAGTGGTTCCCCCGATTCTCTGATCCTTATGCAGATTATATGCGTGCCCATACAGGATTTACGCAGACCCTTAATTCGTTCATGAGGGATAAACAATCCAGCTTCTCGAGGCGAGTCCACGACACTGGGGAGCAATTGCTCCGGTCACTGCTGATGGAGCCAGTCCAACGGTTACCCCGTTACAGTCTCTTAATTGACACTATGACAAGCAGTCTGCCTTTGATACACCCCGCCGTCCGGCCGTTCCTGAAAGCGCGAGACATCGTCAAGGATATATGTTCACTAGACGATCCTTCATCGACAAACCATGACCAAAGCTTCCGCCGGCTAAAAGAGTTAGTCGATGGCTGGCCGTCAACCATATTGCCAACTGGCCGCCTGATAACAGCTGTTGACTTCTACGAGTTATCACCGCCATATCAGCTAGACAACCCAGGCTCCGATCCAATTGCTGGCATTATGTTGATATACAAGAATTGTCTGGTGCTGCTATCGAGGGTCCCTGGCAGCAAAACCACCGCGCGCGGTCTGTTGACTGAGCTGGATAACGCGGCATCAACTGCCAAGGGTCCGGGTGGCTCATTACCTTCAACCGACATCCGTGTGGTACAAGTATATGACCTCCACACTGTGCGCTGCATGCAATCAACGTGCGGGCGGATTTTATTCCTGTCACCTACCTCGGTGAAATCTCGTCCGAATCAAAATACGACCGTTGATCTTCTAGCCTTAGAGCCGGCTTCCACGTATGAGGGTCGGGCAAGTCGAGTGATTGAAGATATTGTGAAGGCAAAAATCGAGGGCAGGTTTTCCGAAAGTGAGCGGGAAAGCGGCAAATGGTCTCTCCGGAGTCCCACAGGAACTGTTGGAAATCTAGGCATCTTGGCGTGTGTGTTCGAGGAGGAGTCAAGTGCTGCTGCGAATCGAACCGGTCTGTCGAAAGTAAGGGTCGAGTTTGACATCCCAAAGCCGCTTCGCAGTAAGCTGTTGAACAGCCCAGATTTGGAGGTGATTGTTTCCGTGTCGTTGTCGAGTGAGGACCAGTATCGAGTGGATATAGACTCAGTAGTTGGCATCACTTCCTCAGATATCGTTACAGTGGATAGCTTTGTTCCTGTGCTCTCCAAACGCCGTAAGTATACAGCAATGAAGAAAGCCCCCATTCATGCAAGAATTAGCCTTTCGCTAACGATTGTAGTCCTGAACTTGCTCTTGCCGCTACATGGTACCCAAAACCGGACCATGACCGAGTCGATTGTGCTCTCCAATTTTGACATACTTCGCTACCTTTCGGGCCATCTCATAGCGCAGCTCAAGGTCCCTCGTACGTTTCGTCCTCCGTCGCCCTCGAAACTGCTCTCTAGTCTTTTGGGTGGGAGTCAATCAAGAGAAGGCACACCAACTGTCAAGGCACCGAGCTCTGCAACTCTATTGGGCGAATTCCCAAAGATGCCTCCCCCACGATCCAGCGTCTCGCGCTCCAATACACTACCTTCGGTTTTCCCGGGCAAGGAGGAGAAGAAAGAAGACCCCTTGCCCAAAATCTCCGTTGTTGGAACAACAGCTTCAAAAGGCTCAGAAAGCCCGTTCAGTGTCTTGGAACAAAGCTTTGCTGCGTACGTCCTCTCCCTTCAATCTCGCAGTGGTAACATTGTGGGACGGACACTTCGGGGGAGAGACAACGTTGATCGAGCTGCAGTCAATGAGCTATATAACGTCTTGTTAGAAGATCCCGGGCAAATCCAGGCAGCAGCCGAAGTACCGGTTGACACACTTTTCGTTGCGTTCGAGACGTTTATGGCAAACGCATGGCAGGAGCAAATGGGCCCAGTACTAGAATCCTCGTCGTTGAAATCTCTTCAGAGCCAGTTCGACACCATGTATCCACGCGAATTCGAAGAGAATTTCCGGAAATTCATTGCGGAGATGAGTCCGCAAAATCGTCGCGCTTTAGCGTCCCTGGTGCGGTTACTTGCAGAATTACTTGATGCCTCTGGGAACGATGGTGACCGAGGTGCTTTAACTGCCGCTTTTGCAGAGATCCTGACAGCTGAAGGGGATCCGATGCAGCATATTTCCCTCTTGGATCGACTGGTTGACGATTTCGATAACCTTTTCGACGAATTCATTCCTGGAGGGGCATCGTTGGAAGGCATTTTGAACTGCGATCAAAGTAAGCCCGTCTCGCAAACGATGGGCTCAATAAGCTCCAATGCGTCGTCCTTCCGAAAACGTTTTGGTTTCAGTTTGCACCGAGAAAATCAACGATCCGACGGGGAGAGCAAGGTCTCATCGATCTTGAGGACTCTAAGCAAAAGCAAAGGTTCTGGCGATTCAGAACCCGGCACGCCGAGGGGCTCTTTGCTACGCTCTAAATCAATAGACATCGACACCAGCTTGGGCCATCTCCTGCGGCCTGGTTCGCGTGACCGTCCTGGGGCGTCTACCTCACAAGAGTACCTTCGCAGACCAGGGAGTTCCCAGGATGAGACGGCATCTTTATCCTCGATTCGAGAAATGCCAACTAATGGGGTTGTGAGAGTGCGGAGAAAGAGGAGAAGTTCCCTGTCGGATTTGAGACCAGGCACGGCATCAACAGACACATCAGCTGTATCCCCTGGGCAAGAAGAGAGGCCTACCACAGCAGGCTCGTCCTCCGACATCGTGACCCCAACCAAGCAGACTCACTCACAGATCAGTCATGGCTCAGGCTCTACACAACGAAGCACCTCCCCTAATAAGACTGGTTCACCTACCCGGGTGACCTCACCTAGCCGACGATCACCGGCGCGGCCTGCCACCCCCAGCCGAAAAGAAAACATTGACCCAAAGCTCTCCCTGGTTGAACGCGGGGCCTCTGTGCGAAAGAAAGTGGACGCGTCTGTATCACCTACGCAAGAGTCTAAAAGAAGGTCACGAGCAACCAGCGTACCTTCATCAAGGGCCCCTGGATTGAAGGAACGACCACTGCCTGTTAACGGTGCATCAGTGCAGAAGCCGCAAAAGCTGCGGATGCAAAGTCCACAAAAGGTACGCGGGTTTTGCTTTCTTTCTTTCTTTCTTTCTTTCTTTCTTTCTTTCTTTCTTTCTTTCTTTCTTTCTTTCTTTCTTTCTTTCTTCTCTTTAGAAGATTTCTTAACTAACCGTCGATAACAGTTACGGGATCGTCTTCAGAACGAAAAGAAGGCTCAGAGTGCGGCACAGCTAGGGCTGAAGGACGAACTGTTCCTTATCGGCGAGGAATTACGTGCGCTCAAGATTGCACCACCACAGCAAAGCAGACATGCAAGGCAAGAGTCTGAACATCTAGATGATCCCTTCTCGCCAACAAACAATACGGCCCTTGCATCGCGCGTACGTCACCTCGAGACGCGTTTCGATATGCTCTCGTCAGAGTTCAACAACCGGACGTCTGCCATCGAGAAAGATTTGGAGTCATCTCTCGTAGTTAGCGAGAAACGAGCCAAGAAACTGGACGAGCTATATCGTGAGGCCAGCGCCGAAAATGAAGCCCTTTACGACCGATTTAACTCGGAGCTGAGCAAGGTTGCTAAAGACGTGCGAGCAGGAGAGGCTGAAGATGCGCTCAAATCCCAACTTTCTTCCGCATTGGACGAGATTGGCCGGCTGAAAAAAGAAAACTTCCGACTGAAGAGAGAGGTTGGAGGTCTGAGAGCTCAGCAAGCGGCGGTGGCCTTACTGAAGGCGAGCGAATGACAATCGACTTCTGGTTTCGGGCCAGTGGCGGGTCTCCGAGACTCTGATCAGAGAAGTATACCCACTGATTTACCTTTGACCTGTTCTTTTTCGAACATTTGAAATGGGTTGGACACGAGTGACACGCATTTACTAGAAAGCAGACGTTTCCTTTCCCTTCTCCTTTTTCTTCTCACTTGTTTATATTCGATTATTGTTGGTCTACGGCGTCAACGCAGCCTTTGAATATGTTAAGAAAGAGATATGACTGCTCGGTATGAGGATTCGGTTGGAGAGACCCAGGAAAGTCTCTTCCCTTTCCATTCTTTCGTATTAGCACTTTCCTTCTTATGTTGATAAATGCTCTCTTGCCTTTTTTTTTTTTCTCCCTTTGGAAGCCGATGCAGATCTTCTTGGCTATTTTCATGTATCCGATGTCTTCGTTCTTTCTGGTTGTCCGCATTTGGCCTCTTCAATTGCACTGAGATAGCGTAGCCACGGGAGTTTCCATGTCTGTCATTTTTTTCATTTCCTTTTTTTTTTTTTTTTGGTCCTTCTGGTTCTATCTCTACTTCACTTGTGCCCCTCCTGTCTTACCACTTTCCACTATGTCATATTTCACTATCCTTTTATAATGTAGTATAGCTCCCATAGCTTACAGCCAGCCCATTAATCTCACTGGCTCGTTGTCAATCATCTTATACCTCCACTCCCACCGTAATCGCCCAGGCGTCCGCAAAGATTCCCACGCACCAGGAAACCACAAGTCCAACGTAGGCAACGCCACGGGCAAGTCACAGTCCAGTCCACAAGAGCCCTTCTCAATCACTACTGCAGGAAGTGTAAACCGAGTCTGCCCGGGCGCTTCCCGTCCCAGCTGATCCAATAATCTAACCAAAGTAGGATCTGCCTTCTTCTTCTTCTTCTTCTTCGTCTTATTCGTCGTATTATTCTTCTCCGTTGTTGTTGCAAGTCCTTCCTGCTCGTCAATAACTCGTCGAACCACCTGCAGATCCGACGGCTGAAACGGACGAACGAGTATGGACAACGTTCCCCCTGTAGAAGAAGAGGAGGAGGAGGAGAAGGAGAAGGAGGAAGTACTATCCGCCACCGAATCCCCAACTCCACGGGACCCCTGTTCGGGAGTAATGCCAAACCGAAACCAAAACCGGTTATCCCAAAGCTCCCAGGACGTGTAATCCGAAAGTCCTGAACACGGAACCTCGGTCTGCAGAGTCGGAAGCCGATTCCGCATGAATGGCTGGCGGGATAGCAGCCAGGTATTATTATTGTTATTATTATTGTTGTTGTTGTTGTTATTGTTGTTGTTGTTGTTGTTCCTATCCTGGGCATTCTGGTCTTCTTGGTTTGCTTTGGTTGTCACCGGTTGAAACATCACCCCGCCTAATGTGAACGGTTTCCTCTGTGCAGGGCCCGGTTGGTCTTGGGGGAGTGGAAACACACAGTCCGGGAATGAGTCGAAGTTGCGCAGTGAGAAATGGTTCTCGGGGAATGGGGCGAGAAGGTCGGTTATTCGGCGGAGGGTGAGACATTTGATTTGGTGGATCCTTTGGTTTGCTGTGTTGTCTTTGGGTTTCTTCTTGTTGTTATCGGTTGCTGTGTTGAGGAAAGAGGCTGGGTCTATTGGCTCTGAGGGGAAAGTGAGGGTGATTGTTCCGGCGGCGAGGTTCAGGTGGTTGATTTTGCAGGAGGTGAGGAGGTTATTTGAGAGGAAGGCTGAGGTCTGGAGGAGGGATTGGCTTGATTGGATCAGAGAGAGAATCGAGGGGCCTTGGAGGGCCCTTGGAAGTCGATTCTCGGTGAGAAGACTGCGGATTGCGTTGCGGGGGGTTAGGGTTGGATCGAAGTTTGTTGGGTCAGAGACGTAGGGGATGTTGTTCTCGTGGCAGGTTGCAAGAAGACTGGATTTGGGAAAGGAGAGGAGGGGACGACAGATGAGGATTCCGCCTGTTGAGACAGCGGTATTCTGTCTCGACTGGACAGAGGCAGACTGGGGTCCAGATGGGATCATATATGATGATCCGCTTTCGGAGACGCCATAGATGCCGTGGCATTCGGGGATGCGTGTCACTTGAGGAATGCCTGCCAGACCGGCGCCTTTAGCTCCGGTGCAGAGTCGCCAGAGGGTTGTCTCGACGGTGTCATCTTGGTGGTGGCCCATCAGGAGGGCTTCGATCTGGCGATCTCGACATGCTCTGCCTAGCGCCTGGAAACGGAGTCGACGGGCGTGCGTCTCGAACGCACTCACCTTAGACGGTGATTTGGCGCTTTCAGGCCAGGTCAGTTCGAGGATTTCGGACTTGATCCCTGATTTAGGCTGGTTAGCGTTGGATTCTAGAGTGGAATAGATGGAAGGCGCATCGGTACCAATATCTTGAAGCCATTGTGAGACCAGATGAGCTTCGCGAGTGCTCTCTTCTCTTGCTTTGTGGTCGACGACGAATGCCGTGACGGATATATCATTCGGTCGACTCCTCTCCCATTGTTTACTGAGATATGCTAAGGCCATGGAGTCTGCGCCACCACTGACCGCCAGACCTACAGAGTATGAGCATGCGAATCTACCACTAACGTCGAGCTGATATCAAAACTGACCCAACCGGCGCGGAAAGGGCCGTGGCAATCGAGAGCCGAGCCATGCCCGCTGGAAGGATTCCAGGGATTGCGAAGCGCTTATTGCTTGTGGACCGGTATGGCGCCAGATAGGGGATGCCGCCATCAATTCCCCGTCAATTGCCTCCCGTGAGGAAGCCTTCTTCGTATTTCGTGCTCAACGGTCAAAAAGCGTGGTCCGGAGGAAGTTCAAATGGATTAAACCAAGCGCAAGTGTTTGGGGTCTTGGCGCGGATGATCTACTCCCGAGTAAATTGATTTCTGATATTATTTTTGACACTACAACCACTATATAAATCCATCGACCTCGACGAGGACTACAGTTCCCAATTGCTACAACTGGAATTTGATTTCAAACTCAGTGCGATGGTCCTGATTGTGCCTGCTATCAACAGCATATATACATACAACCCTTTACATCCATGGGAATGTTCACACGATGTCCCGCACTGTCCACAAAAGTAATGTCACAAAGAATTAGAAGTTACAACTCTCCACTCCCATCAAGGATTATGGATGGAGACGGGGGCCGATCCAGAGGCTGTCTGCGAATGAATACTCCCGGGCGGCGCAATTCCACCTTCTCCCTGCGGCATGCCGACGGCTTCGGCAGGTGGCTGTGAACCTGCTCCAGCATTCTGGCTGCCTTTGTCATCCTCTTGGGTAGGGCCGGGCATCTGGATCTCCTTCTTTCCATTTGCTTTATAGTAGAGCACCATATCCCCCGATGAACGCCAAATATGAGTGCGAATCGTCGCCAGGGTCATGTTGGGGGGCACCAGCTAGTGCAACGTTAGCGATCTCTTCAATCATCCCCGGACATAAAACGTGACATACAACTTTATGACAGTACAGTTCCAAGTATTCTTCCGGGTTCATCGCATTCTCTTCGGGTTCGTCCGGGTTTGGTGGATCGATTCGCTCCGCCACGTAGGCAAGGATCTTCTTTGCTCGGAGCATGCGGTTTGCATTCAGCCGATTGTTGGCGGTGTTGCCATTGGCGACATTGCTAGGTGATAATTAGTAGCGATTGTGATATTAGACGGGTCATCTACATACATCTCCGGCTTCACAACAGGTGGCAAAAGATCATCATACGGTTTCAGCGTAAAAGCGATCTTGACGGGTTCCTTGAAAGGCACTTGGTTCTATAGAACGAGTTAGGGGCAATGCAGGCCACTGTGCAGAGGCGGCATGGCATACCTTGAGCAGTAGATCAGCCAACCACAAAGGAATCGACTTCTCCAATTTATCGATCTCTTGCCTGATGCTGCCGACACTTCCTCGGTAGAGGTCAGAAGCCACAGCAGTTTCTCCAGTTTCTTCTTGTATTAGTACTGCAACCCGATCCGGTATAGTCAGTGCCGGCGTTTCATTCTCTAGGCTTGGGGCGAATGCGGATGTCAACTCTTGCCCTGGGTGGGCCGAGAGATGCTCCTCATATTCCGAGCGGATGCGCTCGATGAAGCCGCCTAGATTATTTTCGAACACTTTCTCTTCCTTTACCGATGATTTGTCAGACTCCTCCACTTTTTCCTCTTGAATCTGGGGTTTGACTTCTGATGAAGTCCGACCAAGTTTCTTCGGGAAGTCCATTCTGAACTTCTTCCCAAACAAAGAGCTGCCCTTTTTCCGCTCCTCTTTATCAGGCTCCATCGGCGATTGTGGAGGAGCTGCTGGTGTCGGCTCCCCTGGTGTCGGCAGCGCTTTATCGGTATCCAGTGGAGGTAGGCCATGAGCTCGAGGTGATGAGAGATAGTCACTCGACTTGTCTGACATGGAGGTCCTCGTCATATCAACAGCGGAAGGAGACGTGAGGTAATCAGAAAACTCTCCTGGGGATGTGCCGAAATGACTATTATTGCTAGCATTCGGGTTAAGCATTGGGGTCGCGAGGGATCCGGGGCTGTTGGCGAACCCTATTCCAAAGCCTGGAGTCGAGGGGCTACCAACATATTCGTATCCGGGCCTCAGGGATGATATCGATGGGTCAAAAGATGTGGCTAGATTTCTTGATCCATCGGCGAATGGAATATCCATAGGGGCGGAGGTATTCGACATTTGTAGTTTTGCAAGCTCCTCAGCCTTTGCTAGAGCAGCAGCACGATATTCAGAGTCGCGTTTGAGCTCTTCCTCTATCAGAGGAGCAAAGAGCCAACGCAAGATCCATTTGCCTAGGTTGACTATGGTTTGGCCGTTAGTGAATAACCCCTAGCGGGTGATAGATGGCAATGTGGGGGGGGATTTGCACATACTCCTTTGGTCGTCGCGAATCTGTGAATAATCTGATAATTCAGCCTCATCAGCATAGACCTCGGCATCAAAGCAGCGACCTGGTTCCAATATCACGGACAACCTTCCAGTACGGATATCGATCGTGCACCAGTGAGCAATGCTTTCTGTCGTGTTGAGCTCGGATGCAACGTCATCTATATGACGCTTGCCGTATGATTGAATTGGCACACACTATGAACTATTAGCTGGTGGGATCCGCAGGGGAGATTTCCCTCTCGGGTGGTTTCAATCAACAAGGCATACCTTGAGAAGGTCCCAAAGAACCACATCACCAGCAGAATCCTGCGTCAACGTACGCTTTCTGTCATTCAAAAAGAAATACTTGATCAAGCCATGTTGGCCCTCAACTGTATCATCGGGCAGCGTATGGACGGGAACCGTAAGTCCCAGTTCGTCATCTATCCCGGATGACGGTGTCTGTGCATTTGCATTCTGGGTAGTTTCAGGCACTCTTGCTTTGGGGAACGTCGAAGTGTTCGAGAGCAAAAGAACCGAATCATACGGAATCTTCTTGGATCGGTTATTTGCCGTCGTCGTTTTCTCTGTTGATTTGGTTTCCACTCCTGAAGCGGTTTCACGCTCCCTCGATGATGGTGGCTCGATATCAGCAGTGGTGTCAACGTCACTCCAGCGGTTAATGCTGGATTTAGGCGTCGCAGTCCAGATATAGTCTCCAGCTGCTACGACTTTGACCACTCCATCGTGCTCTTGCAACGTTGCGACACAGAGCCCCTGCTCAATGTCTGGCGAATATCGCGTGTCAGTCTTCGCAACAAGGCCAGACCGGTCGCTCGAGTAAAAGACAGATAGCTGAGGGTGGTTCGAATAAAGCGACCAAACACTGTCGTTATGCATGGTTAACGTGTGCATGCACCTTCCGGCAGTGAGGGACCAGATCTTGACTGTTTGGTCCGACGATGCCGTCATGATCGTATCTCCATCGCGATTTACCAGAATGTCTCGAATGTTATCTGTATGTCCCACAAATTTGGTGATCAGCTTCCCAGATTTCGGATCCCACACTCTGACCACACTCTCTGGCCCGCCGCTGGCGATCACAGAAGACACGGCTCCGAGCGCGTATACAGACCCTTTGGCCGTGCTATCTCCTCCGCAGGTGTCAATACTCATTATCTCCCCACCACGATTCAAATCCCACAGATATACTTTGTGATCTAGACCACCGGACGCGACCCAAGAGGCATGGCTCCCCGGCGTGGCCAGGGCTTTGACATAGTCCGCATGTTTCCCGATCGGGTCCGAGACTTCGGTACATTCGGAATGCGGTCGCCAGAGCCGCACAGTGGTATCGGAGGATGCAGAGACTAGAGCTGAGTTGTTCTTCGTTAGAACAATGTCATTGATCCAATGGCTGTGCGCCTGGACTTGATTTCGGAATGCAGTGGGAGCCGGCTTCGAAGCGCCGGAGGCGAGAGGGGCCGATGACTTCAGCGATAGATTTAAATCCCATGAGCAGATGACACCATCACGACCAGCGGAATACCTGTGTCACGGACGGTAGTTAGCGCCGAGTTGACGGCGACACCGGAGGAGACGGGAAAGCGACCGTTTCCAAGGCGTGGCAAGGATTCAGACGGAGACGCCGAAACCGAAGAGATAGAAGGTGCTCACAGGATGGAGTTGTCTGTGTCGAGTTCTAGGCCGTTTACCCCCAGCCGATGACCGCCGGGGGCATCAGGCAGAGGTAGCACTGAGCAGAGCGAACAACAATCGTTAGTGGAGGATCTACAAAGGAGACAAGTATAAGACCAGGCAGCAGAAACACCACCGAGAGAACAAATCGGATTGATTGAATCAGGTGAGAAATGGAAAAGAAAAGAAAAATAACATACCATATGTGACCCTCTGGTGGCTTAATTTCCGGGCCATGTAGCGTTGATGTCCTCGGGAGAGGAGAAGGAGGAGGTGCGGAGGAGACGGCGCTCAGTGCGGAGGTTAGACCAAGTGGGCGGTCGATCACTCACCAAATCGCAACCGTCGCAACCGTCGCAGCTGTGAGCATTCCCCTTGAGTCTTCGGACAAGAAGAAACAGGGAAGAAGCGAGGGAATCTCAAGAGAGTACGAGGGAAAGGGAGGGGTAAGAGATGGGAGAATAGGGGAGACCACGCCGAGTTTATGTGGTGTGCCTGGAAATGACAAAGCGTGGGAGGTTTCGATTATCTCAAGTTTAGTTTAGTCCCAAAGGTCATGCATTCCTCCTCACATGATGGCGTTCCTGCCGTTCGCACGCGGGTTCGGAAATCCTACTACAAGCTAACTAGTACTACTAATAGACCCTTTCGTGATTCCGTTTCAGTTGCGTCTACATTTTATTTCTATTGTATATTCGGATGGTGTCATCTCCATTGCAACGCAATGACATTTATGGACTCGAACCAGTGCGGGATGTCAGTTGCTACTAGTGTGTCGTCGGTACCTTAAGTGCGACCTGCTCCCTTCTCCACTCTCGCGCTTGCGGCCGTTCATCTCCCAATGCAGTGATATCATTTGCCCGAGTTGGCGCTGACCGCCGCAGTTCGTCCGATGCACACGACTTACGACTATCACTGACATCATTGTACACATGGAGATATACATAACATCCATACGACTCCTTGCCAGTCGGTTCCTACTAGTTGGTGCAGCTGTGTACCTACTCCGAGTAGCACTAGTACTATGGCACCCTGGTTGTAGGAGCACTCCGGGGTACTAACTAAGTACTAGCATTCCAGATATATTGAGACCAAACCAGCCAGCCAATAGAACCAATCCCTACCAACTACTAGTCCAACACAAGTCCTACATCCATTCAAAACGAGGGGCCAGAAGAGCCAAATATCCGCTCTAAGACCAATCCAACTCGTTACCTCCATTAATTCCACAGATATAATTACAGAGCCGTATTCCCGAAGCTGACACCTAGTAAGCTCGAAGAGTGAGGTCATTGGGGGGCCTAAACAAGGAAGATGGATATATTAGAATTATGAAGTAAACCGCCGTGAGAACCTCTGCATAGACTCCAGCCAGAACTCTCTTCCACCATACAACTTGGTAAAAGTAGAACAGAGTCAGTAGTAGCAAGTCAAAGCAGACATGGACATCCCAGTTACCTCAATCAAACCCTACTATCCACCACCACGTGCACGCACCGAACGGAGGGCACCCGAATCTCCCAATATTCAAAAGACGATCCAGACCTTACAACTACAGCCACACCCCGAGGGAGGTTATTACTGCGAAACCGATCGCCATCCGCTCCGGATCCCAAATCCCTATCGTGACGACTCAGACAACAGCAAGACGGTCATGGAGCAAAACGTTGCGAAATCCACCCGGTCCGCGAGCACTACGATCTACTACTTCATCACGCCCCAGTCGCCAATGGGGCACTTTCATCGGAACCGGAGTCGCACGGTGCATACCCTTCATTATGGTCGAGGCCGGTACGTCATCATTCACGCCGACCAGGCGCAGGAGAATGGAGGGACAGCACCCATTGAATCATTCGTGGTGGGCCATCGGATTGAAGAGGGAGAGCGACTGCAATGGGTGGTGGACGGTGGAAAGTATAAATCCAGCTATCTGTTGCCAGATTCTGAGAACGATTTGAAGTCAGAGGGGCTATTGATTAGCGAGGTCAGTGGCCAAATACTGGTAGCAAGTTATTAATAACGCAAGAACATGGAAACTGACGTTGGATTAAGACTGTGGTTCCAGGGTTTGAGTTCTATGACCATGACTTCTTGACGGCGGAGAAGATGGAACTACTACTGACTACGGAACAAGTTGATGAGCTGAAGTGGATGGTAAGGAAGAGTTGAGACCATATACAATGCCAAGGAGAATCTCTATGCTATGATATCTTGTCTATCTCTAAAAAAAAAAACAAAAACAAAAAACAAAAACAGGCTGTGGCGTAATAGTGTACAAGCGATGATATTATAAATAAACGAGTCCTTTATTCATCCTTTGACCTGCTTTTCCTTTCAAGGGAGTTCCATGCCCATTGGTAGCTACCCAAGAACACAGCGCCTCCGATACCGATCCAGGCCACTCGGGGCCCGATACCTCTCCAGAAAGCCGCAAACCCTTCCTTGGAAATATCCTGGACCACATCCTTGACCCGCACTCGACCGCCGTCCGCACCATCTCCCCGACGAGCGAGCATGATTCGTGTCTTGATGACGTCGAGAGGCGTCGTAAGCCCCGCAGCAATGGCCCCAGCGACACTACCGAACATCGCACTTGTGGAGGCGGGCACCTGGTCGACTACGGAAGAGCCCGAAGCCTGGCGCATGCGCTTGGCATATGCCTCCTTCATGGATTCCCACATGGTGAACTGTAACACGGTGAACGGGATTTCCCTTGCAATGGTGATACCAGCTCCCCGGTATAGTTCCCGGATGACCTGTCCATACCCCCCACGTATGCCGCGAGCAGCATCGGGGTGGCGCATGGCCAGAATATCCTTAAAGGCCAGCAAACTCGAGCCGCCAAAGAGACCCGCCTGGGCTCGTTGTTTGACAACTTCAGTAGGCACGCGAACCGCACAAGCTGCTATCTCACCCATCGAAGAAGCAAGAGAGTGTGTCAGGATGATGTGTGTCCGGGACGGGGTCTCGGCACTCCAGGTAGGTAGAAGAGAACGTTTCACGCCATCGTAGACAATGAAGAAAGATGCGGCGGATGGGGCCGAGCCGAAGAGGACAGAAGGGAGGCCCGCATAGATTCCCCGGATGGTTTGTCTCAGGGACAGGCTGGGGGCGGGGGCTGATGGGGCATGGTGTCTAGCTTTCTGCAGGCGTGTTTTGATGGTATCTAACGGGTACAAGGAACAATCGACAGTGAGTCCGGCCACTGCACCAGACTTGGAGAGGTTAGTTCGATAGATGGGACCCAGAGTGAGTATCTCGGCATACCAGCAAAGACCTCGTCCATAAGGAGACCAATGGCTCCGTGTCGGGTGACTGGGTCATGATAGAGAGAAATGCGGGATTGGGATGATGGGTACTCAGGAGCGGACTGCAAGAGGATCTTTGGACTCATCTGAAGAACCTCCGATAATCGCAGATCTTGCTAAACTCCGCAATCTCCGCCACCCGAAGGACAAGCAACTAACATCAATATCATTCATACATTCTTCCATCAACTTGGGCTTTTATTTCAACCATGGAATGAGAACACAACAGCAATAGTAAAATATATTAAAATACAATACAATAATAAAAATACAAAGAAAGGTATGAAAACCAGACAACTTATCTACAGTCCGAACGACTCTCACTACCTCAGCTGACGTGTTGCAATAATACCGTTCGCTGGTCGTATTGCAGACAGTTCTTTTCGTCGTTTATTTTATAGTATCTACCTGGCTAGTTTTGGCTTGATGAATACAATTAGGGGGCGGGGGAGCCATGGGGAAATGAATGAAACAGACCAAAGGATGAGGGTGACCCGTGAACCGAGTCAGATGCACGATATAATGCGGCATAGGAAATATTGAAGCCAAGGAAGAAATGGAAACAAGTCAAAAGGGGGCAATAGAGGTCTAACAGCCAGCCATTGATTGCTGGGAAGGTTAATCGCCCGAGCAGCTCCGATTCACACGACCGACCATAAACGCCTGTATAACAACGCGGAAAAACAAGAAACGGAGCGGAAGCATTTGCTCCTTCTTCCCAGCCTAGGGAAAGTGAAAGGGGATAATCAAAACAACTGAGGTAGCATGGGAAACATTGACCTCATAGCCTATATCAAACCGTACAAAACGGGTAGAGAGTGACAAAAGACCACCATGGGCAATATGCCCTGGAAAAGAACTTGACGGTAAAGCTTCATAACAGTGTATGACTCGAGCGCAACTGGGAGCAACAAAGCAATATGGAAACAGAGGTCTTGGGTCGGAGAATCGACCATGAAGAGTATTAGTTCGTATTAAGAGCAATAGGCCTATTTGGCCTTACTGGCCACGGCGGGGCTCGGAGAAGGTGGTTCCAGGACGTGTGTATGGCCCGGAGCCCTGTAGAGTTCCCCGGAGACCTCCTGTCGACAGGCATCGATGTTTCGAATCCATTCATCGGTCAAGACATCATCGAGGATCGCTCGGTCTTTCACGCTCACCTTGAGCATCCGGCCGATGATATAACGGCTTTCACGGGGTAGGAGTCGCAAAAGCCTCCATGGGCCCTTGATAACTTCCTGACGCTGTCCGGACGGGGGAGTCGCGCCGGGGGGAAGTGGGGGTGCCTCTTTGCTGGTTGTGCGCTTGGGCTTATTGTCAATACTGCCATTTTTCTGATTGTCGCCAGGTGCCTTCTCCTGAGGACTCTCAGGGAGTCGGTTTTCGTCATGGGCGGTTGATTCCAATTTCGGTTGAGCTTTTGGCGTATCCTGGCCGTTAAGAAGCTCTGGCGCATTCTTCGATTCCGACTGGTTTTCCCGCGCAGGTGTAGAGAGGTCGGGGGCAGATTTGATCGGCCGATGGCGTTTCGGGTCAGCGTCTGGCACTGGCGTCCCTGGGGTAGGGGTGGACACAAAGAGTCTATAGGAGTTATCGCTAACTCTGGGCTGTTTCCAGGGGAATCGCCGCAAACTCATGCAGCAGAAGATAATCGCCAGAGACCAGATATCCGTAGGGCGTGGGTCATATTTCTTCTCATCATATACTTCCGGGGCGAGATACGGATCGGAACCCACGATTCCTAAAATTTATTTGTAAGTTCCAAAAAATGTTCCTTTACGAGAACGACTTCACGAGCATCACTGTCAACTCACCCGAAGCAGGAACAATATCGTTCTCGAAAGGATACCGGAAAACAACAGCACTCCCGAAGTCAATCAGTTTCATAATGCCATGCTCGTTGACAACCACGTTGTCCAATTTCAAATCCCGATGAGCCAAGCCCATCCCGTGTAGATATGCCACTCCGCTGAGGATCTGCTTGAAGGCGCACGCAACTTCTTCCTTCTGCATCTTACCGGTCATAACAATCGCGAAAAGGTCAAATGGGGCGTATTCCATGACCTCAAACCAATGGCTACCTTCTTGGATGATGTCAAGGGTTTCGATGATATTGCCATGGTGCAAAGTTGACCCAATGCAGAACTCTGCTGTGACCTTTTTCGAGTACTCCTTCATCGTCTCCCAGGAATGACGGTCCCGGAACTGCTTCACGGCAAAAGTTACGCCGTCACTGTTACGTTTCAATAGCCGAACAGAGCCACCGGCGCCGGATCCTAGAACTTTCCCTAACTTCCCATACTTAGAATTGAGCCCATGATCATCGGCAAACGGGACGTTGTCGGGTGCCATTTGATACGGCGTGCTCTTCCCAGAGGACCTGCTCGACCGTTTCGCTGCCGATGATGGCGACTCGGCGCGCTTGTGTTTGTGGCCCATCTTGAAGAATCGCTTGAGTTCCGACATATGGCCATGATGCTTACCCTCAGGCTCTGGCTGTCTGGAGTCCTTTTTGCTGCTGAAAAACCCACTGCGTGTCCTGTCGCTTGCCTTGAGATCACTCGCGCTTGCCGACCGAGGGGTCGATGGACGGCCGAACGTCGACGTGGTTGTACGCCGTTTAAAATCACGGCCGCCAAAAATAAACCGCTGGTCAAGCTGAGCAAGGTTCTTCGGCTGAGGTGGACGCTTGCTACGAGCATACGGATCATCCGGTTCGCCCACTGGCGTGATGGCACCAGGAGGAGTGTAATCGACCCGAGGAGTGGCTGGCGGGCTTTCTTCTTGGGAGCTGGCATCAGGCCCAATAAAGAACTGCGCACGATGCTTGGCTCCATTCTGAGGGTGAGAGGATGTGTGTGCGACATTATTCTGCTTCGCTAAGTGGTCGGTCGAACCAGGCCGTGAAGTTGGGGCGCTTTGGGGCGCTTGGCTTTTCGGAGGCCCGTCTGTGGGCGGAGACGTTTCTGGGGTCATCGCCGCTGAGTTTGCACCGGTTCCTTGATCTGCAGTATTCGATATCGAGGAAATGCCATTAGTTTTGGATTCACGCGAATGGGTGGCCGCAGGTGTAAGTGGTGGTGACTGCATCACGGACACTGGCGGGGAGGCATGGGGAGACGGCAAACCAGATCCATTAGCTCGTGCACTGCGATCGCTTGATTCCCGGGATGCAACCTGTAAGGGACGGTATAGTGGTCAGCTTCTTTCGTTCACCCCAATTCAGACGGCCCGACGCGAGGGCAGTGCCTTGCAGAACATATGCAGCCCACATGCCAGTAGATAGATTGAATACATACCCTTGACGAAGGGAGAGAGACCGGGTCATATGAGAAACTCCCCAGCCGAGTCTCTTGTAATTGCGATCTTTGAAGACTAGCAGCCAACGATCGTAAGTCATCCACCTGCTTGGGGGTCTCGGCAGGTCTAGGCCCCGGGCCGGGCGTGGTGGCTGACGGCTGAATTTCCTCCGTTGTTGAAGAGAAGCGAACCTGGCTTGGTTGGGCTTTAGACTTGTTCTCCTGGTCAGCCGAACTCATATCCTGTCCAGCGGGTGCTGGGCAGGGCTGCTGAGTGGTCAAGGCGTCTGGTGACAAGATCAATGTTGTTAGGATACAATATTTATTATTCTCGGTGGACAATTGCGAGGGGCGCTGCATACCAGACTCCATGTTCTTTGCATGGGCGAAACCAGTCGCTTCAGACGTCATACTCCCCAAGATTACGTTGCGGGACACATGCCCCTCCACGACTTTTATCCGATAGGCCGATGATGATAGGAGCGATAAACAAGTCAAACGGTTATGGCAGGATGACTTTTTTGTTTTCTTTCTTTTGCTGTCTTTTTTAACCTATTCTCCGGATAATGTGGTTGGATGCTGTCGTCGGAGGTAACCAACGAGATGGGTTAGAAATGCGCGGAATATTTCGTATGCAAGATCCGTTGCCGTTGTTACTCACAAAACAGTAGGCGGAAAGAAAATCGGACCCAAAACGGCGGAGTATTGAAAGGACGATTAAGGAGGCACCGGGGGGGAGTTTTCGCGCCTCTTATCGTCGAGGGAATCGACAAGAGCCAGCAAAAGGAGGAGTGGGATGCACGGAGGGGGCTAGGGAAGATCCACCAGACAAGGCAAAGAAAGAGAGAGAGAGAGGAGAGAGAGAGAGAAAGAGGAAAGCAAGTGCGGTGGGTTTGGGGTTTAGAGCCAGAAAATGACGCCGGCGGCAATAGCGGCGCCGGACGGAGGAGGATTTAGTATTAGTTTCGTTGCTTGGGGGGATGTGGGTTCGCCAAACGCCTGGACCATTCACGCGGATCAATACCAGATGGATAGATTAATTGACCTCCAACAGTTCAAAGCAACAATTAGACAATTCCCCTTGGTTGTTTGGGAAAAGATTGGAACAGTCGCTTGCGTCCAGGAGAGAAGGTGGTCGAGGCCAAAGCGGGAGAGAAGAAAAAAAGCCAAATGGAAAAGAACAGAAAAGAGAAAGTTTATGCAGGACAGGAATAAATCAATTGCTGAGATTCGACTGACCGTTCGCCCGTGCTGAAAAGACTGGATTGGAAACTGTCAATCGCCTTCGGAATCTGGCGGAGACGGTCGACGGTATCTGACAGTTAAATACAGAATCGTCATCATTATTCCTCCTGGGAATTCAGTAATTACCTTTTCTCTCCTGGTACGAACAATACTGCGATGAATGAAGCGCCATGTGACCCAGTGGGATTGAAGCCAAGTCTTTTTGTTCCATTTACAGCTGCCAATGCCTCCATGTCCTCTTCTCCATGATAACCCCGATTTCCTATTACAGTACGAGAAGAGAGAGAGAGAGAGAGAGAGATAGAGGGAAGAAAAAGAAAAGCAAACCAAACCAAACCAAAGATAATTTCAATAATAATAATAGTAATCCAAAGAAGAATGATCATAACCTATCTGAAGCACTGCATTATAGTGTTCTCTCTCTCTCTCTCTCTCTCTCTCTCTCTCTCTCTCAGCCTTGGTCGTTATCGGCCCTTGCGGACTACTAGTACACTAACAATACCTGGTCACCGTTCGCGAACAGGATTGGAGAATGAGAACCCTTCCAGATCATCCCCCCTCCCGATCGGCCCTCCAACTCCGTCCAGGGTGGCTGACCGTCGACCCCGCTATAGGTTTCTGGATCCCATCTGGCGTGGAATTTTGCTGCATAGTGAGAGTTAGTAACATTGACGGCTATTCGGCTGATCCGCCACTTGACGTTCCGCTAAGAGTCGGTCGGGAATTCACGATGAGTTCCCATGATTTTTACAGTTATCCAGCCGTTCCACATTTTTTCTCATCCATGCGTCCTTAATGTATGAGAAATATCTCTCGTACGGGGGGATACGTAGTAGTAAATTCTGACAGGAAAGCTTCCCGCCACCAGTTTCCTGGTTCACTCTGGTCATATTACCTCATTGAACCCGTTCAGCTGTTCGCCGGGAGTGGGGCATGAGACACCGCTTTGGGACGCATTCCTTGCCGAGTTTAGTCACAGATGGACCTGATCTGGAAGGTTACCAGACTCGGTTAGCTTGGCAGCCCTGCAGATTTGCCCTTGGATTTTTCCCATTAGCAATCGATGGAGACAAAAGTTAAATATCACGGATGATAAGAGTCATCCTGAATCAACCTACTGTTATACTACCCGAAATATACTCTGTATAGCCATAACGTTCGCTTACCGAGGGTCGTAGGTGGAAGGTATTAGGCAATCACTTACGAAGTAAGTAGTTTGGAGCTCTGACAGATTGATTGATACCCACTCTGTCCACCCGCTCCCCATGAGCCTCTTTGACCATTATCCACTTGGTACGGGGTCGTCTTCGACGGAGTAGTACTCCGGAGGTACATTGTCTCCGTGACTCTAGACAAGGGTCCTTTAAGAGCCATACCCCCCAATTTCTGATCAAGAGTATTGCAAAACCGGGCTCGAGGAAAAGGGTGAGGAATGTGGGGATTTCCAGTCGAGTGCTTCATGGTCTATCCTATCTCATTTGGGCAAAACGATCTGCCTGCTAAATGATCATCAACGAGGGCCACTCCCTGGCCAGGAGGCAATAATTGAACTGATTGCGTACGCTAAATAACTGCCAAGCTCGAGCCTCCAACACTCGGATTTCTTTTGAATCGAGATCAGGAGACGACGAGGAAAGTCCTTGCTCAGTGGTATCCTTGGGTGACAGGAAAGGATCCGCAATTGGTGGCTGCTCTTGGCATTTATTCGGGTTGGTCCCCTTACGTCTCTGTTCTCAAGGTCCCTTCCATTCTACTCCTAATTTATTCTGCCATCATTGTCGTCATAATTTTTTGTCCACGTCACTTTTTCCTTATTTTTTTTCTTTTTTTGTGTTCATTTTCTAATTGTGTAGTATGTATTATATATATCATTTATGGCCCCCCATTCGTCTATTGGGCATGGGAAAGAGAATGCAAAAAGAGTGTATATCCATCCTCGCTCAAACTGTACGGCGGCATCGCAAAATGCTTCTACAGGAACTTGAACTATCAAGGGGCCCAACCATGGTTTTGTGCTGCTCAGATTAAAGAGCCATCCCTGAGGACGGAATGTGGACGGCTAGCTCCATCTGTCCCGGTGCCTCAAAGAGGCCTGACCCATGTGCAGATGCTTCAGGTATCTGACAACGCTTTCTATATCACATGCAATTCTTATAATACAATTGAAAACAGACTCCATACCCAAGAACGCCAGTATCATAATTCACGGCAGTAGTCGCAACACTCGCACAGTATCAGGGATGTCAAATAATTGTACAGTCAGTCTCGCCCTTCTCCTATTTAGGGAACAACCTGAATGCCAATGGACTTCGCCTGCGCAATCACACTCTTGCATAGCCCCTGCAGACTCAGTCCCGATAATCTCGTCTCGGAATGCTTGATTTGCGCGATCTCGTACACATGTTTCAGGGATACCTTGCCGATGATCTCGTGGCCTGGGTTCATGGCTCCGCGGATGCGATTCTTACGAGGTTCCACATTCGCAGCCTGCAGCAGTAGCCAGGTCGTCGTCGGGGTGCGGAGATCGAATGTGAAAGAGCGATCCGGACGAACGGTGACACGCGCGGGAACGGGTACTCCAGTGTTGATGTGTGCGGTCCGGGCGTTGAATTCCTATAATAAACTATCAGTAACTGGACTGGATCATTATATCACCCCCATTGATATAGGCTTTGATTGCCCTTGAGCCCCAATTCCTTTTTTTTCCCCTTTGCGTAACGTACCTTGCAAAAATCCATACTCTTAACACCCTTGCTACCAAGCGCCGGACCAACTGGAGGACTGGGACTAGCCTGTCCAGCGCCCACGATGAGCTTCACAATTTGATCTTTAGCCAATGCCTTTTTCGCCATGGTGAATCAGGAGCAATTCGTGGTGGGGAACCAAATGTGTGAAGGGAATGACAGTAGGTCAATGGTATATTTGGACCGGATGGAATGAATTGTATGGGCGGAGGTCTTTTTTGCGGTCCCAGAGTTTTGGAGAGTTCTAGATTCGGAATAGCGCCGCGGCGACGGAATTACTTGCCGTATTAACCGCAAGCGAAGAAAGGAGAGGAAATGCTGAACGTCATTATAACATTGTATTGATTCATGAAATTGAATACATATGAATGCATGTATAAATAATTAATTCTAATTCTCGATCCGGTTTGTTTCATTAAGCTCCCCTGGCTCATTTGTATATATATATATATATATATTTTAAAAAAAATTCGTACTGGATTCAAGTTACTATCTTATTTCCCTAGAATACTTTTGATTTATTTGCCATCGTTAGAAGCTATTGAGTTGCCCCCCCTTTGCCTTTCTCCCCGCGCGCTATCGATTTCCTTTCCTTCACCTACACTTTCCTTTACACTCCTTTCTCACTCTCTCTCACACACACACACATCTCTCTCTCTCTCTTCTCTCTTCTCCCTCTCTCCACCGCTATAACTTACATTTGTCGCTGTATATTTCTGGAAGCCCACTATGAACTGGCTCAAATCAACGTATGCATTTTTTTTCTCTCATTTTTCATCCCGGTGGGTCTAAGATCCAGCTGTGCTAATCTTCCACACCACGGCTAGTCTCGCAAGTGTTGCGGGTACACAGGAGCCGATCTATGGCCCTGAGGCGATTCAATCTGTTGCCCAGCAAGCACAAGAAGTTCCCTACACTGTCCTCTCCAAGGAGGACCTGCGATGGCGCGCCTACCAATACACCAATGTCGAGACCAAGACCTTTTATATCATGGCCGACAATGGCACCTTAGTTTTTGTGCAGATCATCTACAGCAACATCGTGTAAGGCCATCTCACGCCACCGGACTATCCCTCCTGACCGATGCCGTTTTCGTTTTCTCTAACCTCTCTTGGTTGTTTTTAGTGGCATTCACACTACCGCTCAGTTTAACGCTAAGATTTTCAACCTTACTGGAGATGCCCCTCACAAGTGGTACTCCGATCCCCTGCATAACTTTATGTTCGATGAGAGCATGCTTTCCTTTGGAGCCGACAACCTCTCTCTAACGCTCAACGAAGAGGGAGACGCTTACATACTGAAATCTGCTGTGAACGAAGACTGCCTGGTGAACATCACCTTCAACCGTTCTTCCCCCGGTTTCGTTATTGGAAAGGATGGCACTTCCTACTTCGGTACAGACGCAAAGAACCCCTGGGGTTCGATGAGCCACGCATTCTGGCCCCGTTGTGGAGTTGAAGGAACGATCACCACCAAGGAGCAAACTTACGACCTCAAAGGTCGTGGCATGTTCATTCATGGCCTTCAAGGCATGAAGCCGCATCATGCTGGTGAGTAGTGCCTTTCAAGAAGCAGTAAAACAACCAAGATTCTAATTTAAGGCAGCCGCCCGGTGGAACTTCATCAACTTCCAGACGCCCACATACACCGCTGTCATGATGGAATACACAACACCCCCTTCTTACGGATCGACCGTGGTAAACGTTGGTGGAATCGTTAAGGACGGCGAGATCGTTTACGCCGGTGTGACCAACTCAGCTACCCATACCGATACTGCCCAGGATAAGGATAGCGACTGGCCCGAGCCGAAATCCATTAAGTGGGTTTGGGACGGCAAGTCGAAAGAGGATAAGGCTGTCCATGCGGAAGTTGATAGCGTGCTCGGCAAGAGATTGGACCGTATTGATGTCATGGCTGAAGTCCCAGGCTTTATCAAGACCATCGCCGGTAGTGTCGCCGGCACACGGCCGTACATCTTCCAGGTAATGCAAAGTTTCTTTATGATGACGAATAACGCTAATGAGGATTTAGTTCGCCCCCCAAGAGAAGCTTTCGCTGAAGCTGAAGGTTGGAGACGACGAAATCTCCGAGGAGGGTGTCATGTTCTCCGAGTCGACGTTCATTTCTTGAATGACGCTACGTACATAGATCATTTTTCCCCGGGGACTTGCCCATGGCGTTTTTGAGTGTTAATTGTGAATTCTCCTATTGCCGCTGCTGACATGCAGCCAAAACCCAACCCCTAATGTTTCACAAACATCATATATTATAAGAATCTTTAATGATCTACATAAATCTTATCTCCTTATCAATGTCACATTTTCGGCGAGCACCTGAAACTCATACCTCTGCTTTTTTTTTTTTATGTTTCAAATGCGACTTATTCATTAGGAGCTTGGCTGGGATCTGAAACTGGTGTTTCTCTCGCCTTGAGATCTACCTCTCCAAGTATAATGAAGGCCCCGAAGCAAACCAGTCGATCAGCCAATGATCGATATCACTTCTTTCAGTCTCGCCGGCTATTCTAAGGGTAAGTGGTCCTAGATATTTGCTTAACAAAGATATATTTTCCTATGCTCAGCACGTGGTCCTCTATTTACAAGAGTACCTGCCCTACGAACTCTACTCATCGGACATCTGGACGTTGAAGGCAAACGGCGCCTCTGATGCATCAAACGTTTCCAATTTGCAAGCACATTTGGGAGGTGCAGATGGCAGGTGAATTAAGGAGTTAATCCTTGCTCTTAACCTGATCCAATATTGTCTTGACCTTCTCGGCTTGTCCTCATTTTTGGATCATTAGAATCGCCGAAGACTGGGAGGGCTTAGGAGACTCCATAGATGCAGAAGAATCTTAGATCAAAGATTTTGCTAAAACTACAATGGTCACAGGTTTCCTCTACCCTAACGTACGAGGTCAAGTCGCCTCGGAAGGAAATAAGGGAGTCTACGGGGATACTCAACCTTATGGCTACCATGGGAGGGATATCCAGCCTATATTCACGAAGGGGTGGTTTGGAGACATGCTCATTGGTCACCAATTATTTTGCATTACTCGACGGACTGAGGTCAAATATCTGACATGGGGGTATGTTTTGCTGGTAGTAGTATTATATATATGAGAGGTATATCCAAACTGATAATTACGGAATGTTACTTGTATAGATATCAAGCATTGTGCTCTGCATCCAACGCTCCACATTGTAGACTCAACAAGTCTACTGGTTCAACTCAGACAGAATCTCATCGGCCGCCTTCTCCGCGACAATATAAGTGGAAACGGCCGTAAAAGTGCCAGGAATCTTGGGGTAAACGGAGGCATCCACAACCCGCAGTCCGCTGACACCACGCACACGGAACTTCGAGTCCAAAACCGCCATCGGATCATTGTCCGCACCAATAGGGCATGTGCAGGAGGCATGGTGTCCCCAAGCTGTGTCCTTCGCATACTGCTTGATCTCCTCTGCGGTCTTCACATCAGCACCGGGGAGCACCTCGGTGACGTCCACGAGCTGACGATCAAACGCATCACGGCTAAGCTCGACGGCCTCATACAGCGCCTCCAGGTCAGCATCATAGTCGCCCACGCCAGTGTCGAAGTAGTTGAACACGATATCGGGCATATCAAGCGGATCAGCGGACCGGAGAGTGACGCTTCCTGCGGTGTTACGGGGGTGACCCTTTAGGATAGCCCAGGTGAACCAGTCATGCTCACTGGTAGCATTGACACTGTAGTTGGGGAAGTAACCACGGAAGTTGACGGGGCCACCGAAGACAAACACATCGTAGGAATCATCGGCAGTCACGCTGCTCTTATAGAACATTGTCGCCGCCAGTCCAGGGGAGGAGTAGATACCCCGGTCCTTCAGAATGGGGGTGGGGGTTTCCCATCGGTCGACGCAGGGGTCAGCCGCGCCGTTCTCGCTGAAGGTGCAGCCGTCCAGGACGGCCCAGTCCTTGGGGACGTGTCCTTGCACGGTGATCTCGTAGTGATCCTGCAGGTTAGTTCCCACGCCTGGCAGGTCGGAGATGACCTTGATTCCGAACTTCTTGAGCTCCTCGGCCGGGCCGACACCGCTCAGTTTGAGGAGTTGAGGGGAATTGTACACGCCACCAGCGACGATGACTTCGCGCGAGGCCTGCGCGGTACCTGGGGTTCCCTTGGCGTAGTCGTTTGCGAGGGGGCTAGCGCGGTAGAGGTGCTGGCCGTCGAGGAACTCAACACCGGTGGCGCGAGGGGGGTTCTCGGACTCGTCGAAGGTGATCTTGGTGACGAAGCAGTTGGTGCGCACGTCCAATGGGTACTTCTTGCTGCCGTCGGCGTTCTTCGCATCGCGGACAGCGATGATGAACTCGCGGGGCCCATTCCGGTGGGCGTCATTGGTCGAGATCGGGATCTGATAATAGCCTGGCTTGGTATCGCGGGTCTTCCTGTCGGCATTCGCATCACCGGCAAGAAGGGTTCCAATGTTGAAGACCGAGTTGGTATGGTTACCGAGAGCGAAAGCACCACCCAGGAGCATGCTGAGAAGCTGAGGATCCTCCAAGACCAGGCTGAGTGGGGCGGTCTCAGTATGGAGCCAGCCGTCGTAGCCATGGCCCTTCAGTCCCGGGAGGAGGTAGTTGTTGTTCTCCATCTTGGCGAAGTACTGGCGCATGTTATCCGGAGACCACGAGCCATCCCCGGTCAGGGTAGCAATATATTCGAAGTCGGATTGGTGAGGATAGACGGCGATCAGGGCATTATGCGCCGTGCAGCCACCAAGGGTTCCCGTGCGAGGATAGAGAGTTCCCTTCATGGTTGAGCCCTCAGGCGGGTCCAGACCGGTATAGATTTCACCATCCGGAGTCTCATAACTTGTTTTATAGTCCCGGGCTTGTCTCTCCTCGTCTGCGTAATGACGAACGAAGAAGTTCCAGGACATCTCCTCGTCCTCGGAGGCCCTGGCGGAGTAGGCCGGAATCGTATAGTTGAGATTCAGACCCTGGTCGTCACCAGCCTCGATCAGGAGAGTCTTGTGTCCTGCGAGGGCCAGGCGAGCCGCCAGCGGGCCACCACCTGCTCCGGATCCCACCACCACATACTCGTATCCAGTGATGTTGACAGCTGTAGTCAGGCCAGTGCCCACGGCCAGCAGGCCCAACAGCTGGCGAACAAACATGATTGAAAAAAAAAACCCCCCAAAAAAGAAAGCTTAATCAAGCCGTCTGCATTGTGTTGTAGAGGGGGAGGACTCCAGGACGACTCTTTATATAGATGCAAAGGGAAATCCTCAAAAGGGGAGCGTCGATACTAGTCGATACTACGCCTACTCCGTTGTAGCTGATCGGTGGAAGCCATACGGATCCCTGCTAGTTGCAGCATACCAAGACTCGCCGGCAATAGCCCTAGTCGAGACGATCCCGGCAACGTCTCGTGGGTTTATCCACTCTAACTGACAAGCCGGATCATTTTTCCCCCTGTCTGTGCACACTAGTCTCACCTTTTGTTTTGTTCCTTGCCCCCTCTGTCTGCATCATCCTCGAAGGGATGGCATCTGGAATGCTTGCGCGGTGGTTTCCTGCGTCCACGTCTTTTCCTGAGGCCGTGATGAGACAGCATGCGACGTCCAAAAAACTCATCAGATTCTCTCGAGTCCAGGCACCAGGTTGAAACTTGACAGCCAGGGACCCAAATAATTGGCCGGGGATCATTGCCAAGATGCGCGGTTTAGATGCCGATCGGCAGAGTGCTTAAGTGCAGCGCCGGCGTTCATTCCCATATTGGAACTGGTGAAGAAAGAGCCAATGTAACGGCGAACCAGAGATTCCCCGCCCTTCAGCCGCTCCAACACGAAGGGAGAAGATTCTTTAATTAGCACATGTGACGGGTGCCGGGGAATTCCTCAACTCTTTGCCTCGGCCAATATACATGCATGACTCTAAGCGAGACTAGTGAAAGGGACTGACGAGGCGGTGGGTCCGCGTCTGTTGGCCAATTATCAATATCCGAACGAGCGATGGGGTCTTGCTCAATTAGGGACACGGGATATACCTTCCTAGCGTTGTGAGGCAAATGGTGGTCGTCGATATGAAGTCGGGAGTGAGTGTGAGTGTCTGTGTACTATGAGGACTTTCCTCGAGATGCGCAATAGTATGGAGATGCTGGCAACGTCCGTTGTATCCACTCTCCAAAACTATTTGTCCGGATTTTCAGGAGGGAGACTATGTGTCTTCTCCTTTTTTCTCTTTTCTCCCTTTGTCCGTTTAGTTTTTGTCTCTCGCTCTCTCTCTTTTTTTTTTTTTTTTTTTCTTTTTTCTGTTCCCTTAATTTTTGCCACTTAAGGACCGACGCGCAGGAATGATACCCAGGGAGGTCTTCAGCAGAAATGGGCCCCCCTTCCAGGAATGCCGTGAATCTGTCTTCCTTACCAATCGAAGGCGACTGCATGACGTAAAATTAATTCCAATAGATGAAGGGAAAGAGCGAGGTTGATTGCTTGTGCATTGGTGGCGTCATACTACTAGGACTAGTAGTGTTCAGTGATCATCCGCAGGTCCCCGAAGGAAAACCCCCATTTACTTCACTAGGAACTGCGTGAGGCGAATGGCATCTCTATCCCGGCGGATGAATGTAAAAGGTATCCAGCGTTGTAGTATTATTCATTTATTAGGCTCCGCGGAGTAAGAGAACGGGACTCTCTCCTAGGACAGGGGACATAGATCTATATCTATACCTCTTCAACAACCCCGAGCAAGATACTTTCTACGCAGACCACCATTGCCATCCTCAGTCTGTATCTCGAGACTGCATTGACCTTCTCCCTGCAAACCTATACTCCTATCAGTCTCAGCACTGCCAGTAGCCATGCTCCTACTATCCCTACCCCTACCCCCACTTTCACCATCGTTACTCTTCTGATGACTCCTAGCCCTATCGGCCAAGAGGATATGCTCCTGGCTGGACATCAGGTATGCCCTACTACCTGCAAGATTCCCGATTCTCCTTGCAGGTCCCCTGCCCCCCGTTCTCACAAACTCCCCTCTCCCGCATTAGAAAACATGCGACGGGAAATGTGACCATGAGCTTTGCTTCTGCACTCCTTACCATTGGTGTCACTGTAACCGCCATAAGGCACACTGCGTCTGTAAATGGTGGGCTACATACAAAGTCCCCTCCACCTGAGAAGAATAGCGAGTGCTGGTTTGTTTTCATTTGTGTTTGTGTTTGGGGGGGGGGATTCTACCGAATCTTTCCTCGCTGAACTCGGAGCTGGTTGGCAATTTTCTCGTGATGTGTAGACCATTTCCCCATCTTGGGTCCTGTGAGTCGAGATTCAGACTACATCTAGGAATCAACCTAGTGGTTTCGGATCCTTGTGGAATATCCCTGGATATCACTACTGCCTCTTCTTCTTTTTTATCTTCCTCACCCATTGCTGTTACTATCACGATCCATTCTTCTTCTTCTTTCCATATCTGATCTACCTCAAGTCCATCTCTCATACACCTCAAGTTCAACTCAACCTTTATCAAAACGAGTCCCTAAACCCAACCTAAACCCAAACAACAGCAACTACAACAGCGCCAAAACAATAAAACCAAAATAGAATAAAATAAAAAAAAATATGACATTCAGACCAGCCGAACAAGCCACCCCGGTAATCAAATCTGAGTCCGTCACAGCCGATGACAGGCTTCATGGCTCTGCACCAGGAAAGCCCTGGGGCATTCGACCACCAGACAGGACCAGCGAGAGCGACAAGCTGTATCAGATGATAGACCAGTGAGCTGGAAGCTGGACAAGTTACTCACGCAGATCGAAGCATATTGCGCCATAGACGATTGGGGGAAGCCGGTCAGGACGGTATCTCCAGGGAAGAGGATGGGGGCGGCTGGTCAGCGGAGGATATGAAGGGCGAAGGTTTGGGGCAAGCTGACGAAGAAAATGAAGAAGTAAAAGAAGAAGATGATGACGATGATGATGATTATGGCGACAGCTGCTGGGGTCAAGACGCCCACTATGACCACCCCTGGGGTGAATCGTCGGAGACGGATATGGGGGACGGTGGATCAGGTTCCGGGCATGGGTGGACGGCGGGAGAGGAGGAACTGTCAGCAATGGAGCGTGTCCGTGATGATTCGGGTCTTGGGCACGGGGTTGCCTTGATGGAAACGAATCATTATGATGATGAGCTGCGTGATAAGGTGAGATTTCTTCAGGCGCAGGTGACTGATTTGTTATACGAGAAGAATCAGCTAGCCGCAAAGGTGAAGAAGCTTGAAGGGAAAGGGGACAACAACTCAAACTCGTCGAGGAATTGTTTCCTCACGAGGTACAAATGGCAGAAGCTTCATTGCAGCCTGACGCTAGATGAATGGGAGCATCTTGTTCACGCAAACATAGACGTCTCGGGTGGGGACGCCTTGGCTGACAGCGAGCTGTATATCTCAGGCGATTGGAAGGACTACGGTGTCTTCGTAGATCTGTATGGGATAGATCCGCATGCTGCTTGGTCGGTGTTGAGTAAGTGGCTAGGACGACCCTTCCCTGATCATGATATTAGCTAGTTAACTTACCAGAATATACAGAGAACGGGCTCACGATCAAGCTGGTGAATGCACAGGCTACTATCCTCGCATCGAAGAACAAGACCTGTACACCCAATTTCAGGGAACTCTTTGCACACTTCATGAAGAGTCTCCAGCGCACCGGGTATCCGACAAACTATCGTTTTGGGTACACAGAGGACTTGGAGATTTTGGAACTTCGGTCAAGCTTCTTGGCCTTCAGACACGCTCTCAAGGCTGAGGTCGTCGACACTGCCAAAACTGAGGTAATGAAAGGGAAACATGCTGTCTGGTAATTGTCTCGACTCTCTCCATTTGATTTTCCTTTACGCAGCTCAGTTCGTCAACCTCCTCTTCTCTCTCTCGGGTCTCATTCTTTTTCTTTCTTTTCTTCTTCTTCTTCTTTTTATTTCTTCTTTCTTTCTTGCTTTTATTTTTTTTTATTTGCATATCTGAAGTTCCAAACCAATATCTGCATTCTACGTGGTTGATTTATGGCACTGTCTACTTTGCCTAGGGTTTCATTTTATCAGTACATGCTTAATATCCATGCGTGTTCATATTCCTTACAACGCAATACAATGCAAAACAATGCATGTGAGTGCAAGCTCAAGCCATTAAAGCCACTGCTAAATATCCCGTATATTAAGTATATAGTCGGCCATGTTATAGTAACGTAAAAATCAACCCTCCCTCCTAGATAAAACAAACCATAAGAGTTCTGACTTTCTCACGACACGCACACATCCCTATGTTACCCCACACTGCGCTTCGGCCAGACACCGGGTAAAAAAAATCTCTCAGAGTGCCCTCCAGCAAGGGAAAAAATATATATAAAAAAAAGAAAGGGACGAAGGTTTCTGCTACTAGAGATTAACCCGGTTCCCTATGAGAGAGGCACGGACAGATAGAGGGAAGACACTCCGCAGAGTACCAGAATGAGATGTCCATTCCGTCTACAGCAAACGCCATTGAAGGTATCTCACAGACCACCAAGACGAACGGTGTTAATAACACAAACAAAGGAAAAGGCAAAAGACAGAGATGATATCCATGATTCGAGTACGTGTTGAGGATAGCAACCACCCGAGGGACAGCCCAAAAAAAAAAAAAAAAAAAAAAAAAAAAAAAAAAAAAAAAAAAAAAAAAAAAAAAAAAAAAAAAAAAAGGTCTGTAGGGAGATAAATCAAGACGATAATTGTTACAAGGGAAACAGCAAAGGAGTGTGATATTCGTGCATCAGTTCGATGATAATTGAGATAACTCGGCCAGCGCAACTATCCAAAGCCATGGTAGGAAAACTAAAGTAGCAGTCACAAGGTATTTTACTCGGCATCCATATCTTCATCCAGGTCAATAGCATCAGGGTTCGCAGGGGCAGCTGGCTGCTCTTGGCCAGCTGGTGGGGGTCTGTTTCCACCCTCGGGGCCAGTGCTGGCGGCAACGAAACCCACAGGAGCACGCGCTTGTCGTTCCAGGGCGGACATAGCGTCTGCGGTCGAACCATCCACATCTCCTTCCTCAGCGCCCTTTCCGTCGCCATCTTGAGCCCGCTGTTGACTGCGAGCAATGGCTTGAGAGGCGATGAAATTGACATCGGTGCTGTTCCGCCATGTTAGCTTTGGTCCATAGTGTTGTCAAATTAAAAGTGAATACATACTTGTACTGCGCTTGAACGCTTCTCTTGATACGAAGCATCTCCTTGAAAGTATCTTCATTGCCATGTTGAACTTCGAATGCCTCCCATTTCTGCCAGAAAGGAGCGTTTGTCCGGGGGTCGCAGAACTGAGAAGCGTGTCCGTAGATTGCGCGGGCCCGGTCGATTTCGCCAAGTCGTCGTTCCATTTCTGCAAACTTGAGGCACATCTCCTTGGCTTCCTGGTCGGGCAATGCCGCAATAGCGCGCTCGTAGATTGGCCGTGTGGAGGGTAGTCCAAAGTTCGACGCAGACTTCGTGATGTAGAACTCAAACATCTCGAATCTGTCCTCGTCGGACACCGCACGTGTAGCACGCTCATAGATTCGCATGGCGTGGCGGGCTAATCCACGTTCCTCTTCAAGGTTACCATACATAAGATAAAGCGGCTTGGCGAACTTGGGAGGACATCCATCCAGGGCCTGTTCGAAGAGGTCTCGTAACCTTTCAATACCAATCTTCCGATCAACGGCCTTGGTCAAGTAGAGGTTCCAGAGCTCGAATGCAACCGGGTAGCTGAAGAGATCCAACCCTCGCTCGTATACCTTGAATGATTCCTCGAAGTACTTGTGCTCTTCCAACAGGTTGGCATAGTTGACTACCGTTTGGGGCGTGGCAATGCGTAGCTCGAAAATCCTCTCGTAGACTTTCTTTGTCTCTTCCAATGACGCGACACTTTCAACCAGATCAACATAAAAACTCCACAGCTTCCAGCTCTTATGAACTCGTTGCTGAGGGGAGAGGTTCTCATCGAAGTAGTCGACGGTGGATTTTTTCGGCGCTTGCGTTGCTTTTGCCATAACCTCAACGGCTACATCAAAGTTCTCCCCGCGGAGTTCCATTTCCGCCCATTCACACCACGTCTCAGCGAGCTCAGCAACCGATTTGAAGGGCACCTTCACAGCTTTCTCAAAGATTACCCTAGCTGTGTCCAGATCTCCTCCGCTCTCGTAGAATTTGGCGTAGTTGACCCAGAGCTCGGAGAATTTCCCATGAGCCTTCTTAGGACCGATAGCCGCGATGGCTGCCGTGTACGTGTTGACGATTTCCTGTTTGTTATCACCCCACAGAGCAACCCTCTTCTCCCACTCAATGACATTGTTAGGGTTCTGTCGTAGCAATACATCGTTGACCAGGAATGGCCGGCGGTCCATGAGCTGTTCGAACCTCAGCATTCGGAGATCGAGATCAAAGTCTGCCTCCTCGTCGGATTGGCCTTTGTCGGCGCGAACGGCGGCCGCCTCCATCAAATTGCCAATAATAGACTCCTCAAATTCGACATATGAGTCGAAAATAAGTGTAAAGTCGCGAACCGTCATAACTGTCGTAATGCCCTCCTCGAAGGTATCCCGAGCCTTTTCGAAACTACCCTTCGTGATCCAATATGTTGCTAACCCGGCCCATAGTTTGCCTCTTTGGTCAGCGAACCGGTCGATTCCACTGCGGAGAATAGCATCCACGTCAATGCCAACCTGCGGACCAGTTTCGATTTGCTTCGCCTTCGATACGAGCAAGTCCACCATTTCAGTCCACAGCTGGAAGTTGCTTTTCCCCTCTTTAGATTGGAACCTTGGGTTGTCGAGTATCTCCATATACCGCTTCACAGCTTCCGTATACTGTCCCATCTCCACAAGAAGCTCAATGTACTCCTCGGCGTTCTCTGGGTGAATTTGCATGTACCGAGCCCAGATTTTCACGGCTGTCTGGCCGGAAGCGGAACGCGCGAAAGTCTTGTAGAGTCTCCAGATTCTGTTATGTTGAGTGACCGGCAGAGCTCGTAGTGCGCGGTCGAATGTACGTCGGGTTTGTGTCACGAGGGGCTGTTGAAGTAGGAATGAGAGGTACAGTTCCCAGATCCGTGGCATTTTGTTGAGGAGTATGAGGGCACGCTCGAAAAGCGCATTGACCTTCAGGTACTCAGTTCGGTATACAGTCGGGTTGCGACCTTGCAGATGCTTCGTGCGGAATTCCAAGTACTACTATAATCAGCAAAACTTTCAATGCGATAGGGTGGGTTGAAGGAAGCAGCGTACCATCTTCCACAGTTTGTAGGATCTTGGGAGTTGCTTACAAGCACGCTCCATCACCTGCAATAGATTAGCAGCACATCCAGCAGGGTTGTTCGCAACTCAAACATACAAAAGCTTGCTCGTAGAGCGTCCCATGCTGCTGCTTATATTCGATGTAAGCAAGCCATGGCTTGATGCTGCCGGTGTCCCGAAGCAGATCCTGTTCATATACAGTATCCTGGTCGGCCTGTGAACAGATAACTCTGTTAGCATTTCCCTCCTACATTCCGACGCCACAACTCACTATCAAATACAGATCCGGCCCCGAGGCCGCCGTTCGATCCATTTGCGCGTGTTGCCGGTGAGATCTCGGGGGCAGGAGTGTCCCTGGCATGTCGCCACTCAGTCGAGCGGGATCGGCTCACGCGGTCAACACAGAGTCCAAAGAAAAGGGTGTAGCATGAATTGGAGAGCTTTCTCGTCGCGTCGGCTGATAGCCGCCTGGGAAACTGCAGAGATGAAGTCGTGCAGCGCCCACGTGACCTGCTATCATGCGGGCCGCAGGTGGTCCAAGCTCCCCTCCATTATCGCCTATCGTCATCTACGCCGCTCCCTGTTGTGGCCTCTCAAGTTAAGCTGATCGTGCTCCTTGGGTCCATTAACCATGTCGGGTGCAGTAGTATGTCCGTCCTTTTTTGCTACAGGTTCTTTTGTGGGCCCTCTGTTGATTTGTTGTCTTCTAGGGCCGCGAGCCAGTCTTCCCGACTCGCCAGTCGCTAGGGTTAATGAAGAGTAAACTGAAAGGCGCGGAAACCGGACACAGCTTGTTAAAGAGGAAGAGTGAGGCACTGACCAAGTAAGTCCATTACGCAACAGTCTGTTGTAAATGCACCTACTAAGAGGCCATGAACTACAGGCGTTTCCGGGGTAAGTGGACACCATATGCGCATTTCCCCGCATGGTCCTATGCTGACATGGCAAGCCAGAGATCACTCGACGTATCGATGAAGCCAAGCAGAAGATGGGAAGGGTCATGCAGATTGCTGCGTTTTCTTTGGCTGAAGTGAGCTACGCCGTCGGCGGCGATATCGGCTACCAGATTCAAGAATCTGCCAAGCAAGCACGATTCCGTGTACGCGCCAAACAAGATAACGTCTCCGGTGTGCTTCTGCCTCACTTTGAGTGCTACACGGAGGAAGGAATCAACGATTTTGGCTTAACTGGTCTCGGAAAAGGAGGCCAGCAGATTCAACGGTCTCGAGAGACGTACGCTAGGGCGGTAGAAACCTTGGTGGAACTTGCCAGCTTACAGGTACGGTGTGAAAGCTAACAGCTTTATAATCTACCACTGACACCAATGGTAGACTGCGTTCGTTATCCTAGACGAGGTGATCAAGGTTGTCAATCGGAGAGGTGAGTACTCTTTTACCACCCCATGCAAGCCGATGTCCATTAGCTAACTTCGTTTACAGTTAACGCGATGTAAGACGCCTATTCTAGTAAACACATCAGAATAAGAACACGCAAGCTAACTTCGCCTCCAGTGAGCATGTTATCATTCCCCGGACCGAAAACACGATCAAATGTCCGTAACTCTTCGTATCCGTTGTTTGTCCGCAACTAACATCAACCAGATATTATTTCCGAACTCGACGAACTCGACCGAGAAGAGTTCTACCGACTTAAGAAGGTATCAAATAAGAAGCAGCGCGATACTGCCGCCGCAGACGCCGAGATTGAGGCCGCCCGAGCAGCTGCCCGAGAGAAAGAGGGCCAAAAGGCCTTGGAACCTGCCAAGGAAGCAACTGAAGGCCCTGATGTCCTCGGAGAGCAAGAAGATGCGGACGTCATTTTCTAGATTATTCCCCTTTTTATTTTCTTTCCTCCCCCCGTCCCTGTAACTAGTATCCTTTTCTAGCATGTAGCTGTCATCGGTATCATTCATTTGCGATTTTCACTTTCCTGTACCTCACTTGTTACAATGCCAATCTCCACAGAGAAAAGACATGAAAATAAGAAAGAATAAAACCCCATATGAGGGAAAACTCAAGCTCTGTATCGAATTCCAATCAATATAATAAAACAGATAAAAACCCGCCCCAACGCCAGAACAAGTTGCTCCCAATTGCCCGAACTACCTCCGCGCAGCTCATTGTCTCTGGTAAGTAACCCGGATCGGCTTTCCACTCTCCCCCATGGGCATCCCCGAGGTCGCCTCCTTGGCACTGATAGCACCGGACTCGTTCTCGTACTCGACGAACGCAATTCCCTTTCTGCCCGGCACCAATCTGACTTCCTGGAAGCCCTCGAACCGTCCAAAGACAGCCGTAAGACTCTCCTGGTCCGCGGTGTCGGGGAGGTCCCGCAGGAACAGAATCTTGTTGGGAGGAAGATATTCGTCCGGAATGACAGCCGCCGTCGCACCGCTGGTGGGCTTGAGACCGGCTCCTTTGGCGGTTTTGGCTGGACGTGTGGAGTCGGGGGGACCAGGGGGGCGCTTGAGCTTCTTTTGAGCTTCAAGGGCCTCGTGGGCTTGTTTGCGCTCTATGTACCTCATTAGCCTTGAGCCAACCAACAGAAGCAAAAAAAAAAAAACCACCCTAGTACATCCATCAAAGAAATAGATAGATAGATAGGTAGGTAGAATATTCCCTCTCCCAAAAAAAATGGGGGAAAAACAAGAAAAGAAAACCAAGGAAGAAGGGAGGGGAAAAAAACGCACCCTTCTCAGCTAACCTCCTCCTCTTATGAACCTCGAGCTCCTCATCGCCGCCCTCTCTCAAAACTGTCGCATCACTCTTTGTTTTGGCGAAATCGAGGACCATCGGCTTATCGAAGAGTTCGAACCCATTAATCTCGTCAATGGCATTGGAAGCCGACTCAACGCTATCGAAGACGATAAACGCCTGGCCCTTGGCCTTCAGGTTGGTCTTGGCGACGATATCGATGATGGTGCCATATTCAGAGAAGATTTCTTCCAGCGCTTCTTTCAGCTGGTCGACCTTGACTCGTTCTTCGAGATTGCGGACCTGGTTTTGGGGGCTAGGGTGTCAGTGGCGAGCACTTGGTACTAGGTGGGAGAGCAAGAGAGTGAGCTGTGATGGGGATGGTGAGTGGGATATCGTACATAGACTCTATGATTGTTGGGTTAGTACTTGTCGTTGTTAGGAAGGTTTCATGATGGTTATTTGAACTTACGTGGAGTTGGGGGGGATGCTGTTTGCAGGCGCGGTCATTGACGCCATGTTTGCGACTGGGGGAGCTCGATGAGCTTGATGTTGTAATTGCGATTGAGCGGGTTACGGAACTTCTGAAGATGGAGTATTTGGTTTGGGGCTTTTATTTAGTATTATGTATTATTTAATTGAAATTTCATTTCATAGAAGCATCATTGGTCTAGTGGTAGAATTCATCGTTGCCATCGATGAGGCCCGTGTTCGATTCACGGATGATGCACTTTCTTTTTGTTTTTGACACAGTTTATGTTGCACATAACAGCTATCATTTACGTTCTTTGCGCTCGTATTTCTTTATCTTAAAAGAATTTTTATAGTAAAAGCCTGCTGCATTTTGCATTATCGTTTTCCCATGCTCTTTGCTGTCGGCAATAAATCAATGATCTCTATCTAAGGCGACATGGTTCTATTTGCAAGCCAACTCTTTCCTCACAGTCTCCACGTGAACCTTTAGCTCCTTAGGCTGCCTTGTCCAGTCCTCATTCTTCACTGATTCTAGTGTAGTCTCTATAAAGAGGTATTCTGCAACAGCATTCCGAACCTATATGCCAGTTAATGCAATGGACCTTGGCCAAACCAAATGGAACCGACATACCCGTGGGAAAGGATGCAGAAGCATTGAGGTCATCTTTTTCAACACTTCTGCTCGTATCGGCTCCAGCCTTGACAAGGACGCATACACTTTGATTGCAGCTTCCAATCTCGCTATGTTGGATGATTTGAAATGTGCTCTCTGAACTAGAGTAAACAATTTCCTATATCTATGGACTGTAAGCAGTTTTCTCAATGTGACGGGGAGAGGGAAACTACTAACCTTGACTCTGAAGATTGGGGGATGGAGTTGATATAGCTATCTAGCAAGAAGGCCAAAAGCTCCAGCACTGGGATAGCGTAGCGGTCGTCTTGCAGGTTATCACTCAATGCAACCATGAGATCGTTGATAATGGAGGTCGCTATGTCTTGCCGTTGTTCAGCCTCATGCTCATTGATGCTCTGCACCAGGGCCAAGCGGCTTGAGCGAACAAGTCCCTCTGCCCCGGAAACTGCGGAAGTCGCAACCCCTTGGTATAACGGTAAACGCAGCCAGTCAATGGCCTGCAACTCAAAAAGTTGAAGGAAGTAGCCAGGCAGGGATGCGTGACTGAAATGTTCATATTTTCTGATATAGTCAGTAATAGACCTGGAATATGTGTATAATAAAAACCCACCTCTGTAAGGGTGGAAAATCGTCAGCTAACTCCCAAAAGCTCTGAAGACAAATCCAAGCCTGAAGGCGGACTTTGTCTAACTTCTCTGCCGCAAGTCGACATAAACAACCGATGATGCTCTGAACTCGGGGGGTGCGAGCTGTAGAGCCGGATTCTTTTCGGAGGACTACTGTGGCAGCTTGTATTGCCTCCAGTCTTACTAATGACCCAACATCTCCCCGTCTATCTGTTGTGTAATCATTCAAGAACTCGATAAGATGGTCTGCGATAGTATCTGTTGTATCTGCAACATGGTCAGCATCGCTCACCGTGCGTTAGGATTCACGTACCTATATGCGGCAAGACGCCATTAGCCAAACTCTTCACAGCTACTACTCGTTTCTCAATCATTTCTTCTTTCCCGGCACACTGAAGCAGCTCCTTTATGATTGACTGCCTGAGGTCATCTTCGGGCCTAACTTGCTTGAATATGGCACCAAGAACTGAGATCTGACCGCGGCCAGTCGGCAACTTCCAAGTAGAATGGATGTATGAAAACCACCCATTTATCGTCTCCTCCTGTTTCGATAACGGCAGAAGAGGGAACAACTCCGATATAGCATCTGAAGAAGTTTCTATCACAATGTCTTCACTTCGAGAAATGCAGAGTAAGAGGGTTTCTCGGGCCTTATCCAGCAAAGTAACTGATGGCTGAGAAGGATGGGAACCTTTTGTTAAAGAAGCCGCTCTAGAGAGAGAGTATACCAGACGACATGATGCTTCAGCACTCAACTCTGGACGTCGAACTTGGAGAGTCAAGTCCTCTTTTGTGGGACCAAGCGGGGAGTTGAAAATATCCCAAAGTTGCTGTATTTGCATGGTAACCTCCAAGGCGGAGGAAGGGTCTGGGTTCTGAACTAGTGTTAAATTATATGCGTTTACTGTGGCTGAGAGGGCTAAGAAGCACCCATGTCTTGTTTCAACATCGCCTCGAGGGAGGCTGGAGAGCTTCTTAAGCAGTCGTTGAAGGACAATTTTCATCGTCTTGTAAGAGTCCTGGGTACTCAAAACTCCTATCGCTTTTGCTGCCTGTCTTCTCGATTCGGCGTCTGGAGAACCGATTCCTCTCCAGTGCATCAATGACTCAACAAGGGGACTCCAATATTGATGGCTTAAGCTCGCAGTAGCTTTTGCAACATCGATCATCGCCCGTGAACGTCGTGCCACGGCATGGTAATCCACGGCCTGTACTAGTGGAATACCTTCAACGATTGTGTTAGGATGGCGGCCAATTAACTCCTGCAAAGCAGCGGAGGCGCCTCTCCGAATATTGCCAGACGGGTCAACGCAGGCAGCACATATCAACTCGGTAGCCAGCATTTGCAATATGCTTGGCTCCTTTTGTCCCGTAGAAGTAATTACTGCCTGTGCATCCAACGCGAGCAGCTCCTGGGTAGTGTACTTGCGGGACAGGGCCCATATACCGAAGCACGAAGCATCACGCACTCCAGCTCCGACAGAGCTTCCAGTTGAGGATCTCTGCTCAAAGTCGAGTCCAGAAACAAGTGGTTGCAGTATATTAACAAGTTGGTTAGTCGGGGGGGCACGGCGAAATAGCAAATGACCCAATGTGAGTATGAGACCCTGCCATCTTTGAGCATCAACCGCGCTCAGGTTTCGTTTGGTGTTGTTCACTCCAATCCTGCGTGCTTCGAACGGTGTTATAATGGTGCCATCACTGTCTTCATATAGTATATTCTCCTCCAATGAACCAGTAACAGCCTCTATAACCTCGGTGCCCATATCTGGGTCTAGCTTCAGAGTGATTATACTAAGTGCTTTGCTCGCAGCAAATCGCACAGGCGTATCCTTATCAGCGAGAGCCACCAGAAAGTGGTCAATTGTATCTTCCAAAATGGAAGATACCTTATCGTCTGACAGCGGGCTATTCGCTCGTTCGCTAACCTGCAGGGCCATGATTGTCATGGTACGGAGAATTTTAATTATAATTTTCCGCGCCAATGCAGAAGATTGAATGATCTGAGAGATTTCTGAGTTCTCCTGGGCAGTTCGTAGCGTCTTCTCAAACACAGGGACGATCAAGGGAGCAAAGTCCTCAATCTGACCTGAAGCACCTAAGCGTGCAAGGAAAGAAAGAACACCGATGCAAGTGTAGACAGATGGCAGTTCGGAATTCCCTGCAGGTTGTACAATGGAAAATGCCCAGTCTGTTACATTAGTGAGCAGGCCAAGGGCCTGCATGTCCCGCCGCAGCACGAGACGTGCGAGAACCACAGTAGCAGCTTCACGCTCTTTGCCGGAGGCATTGACATAGTTCAACGATACTGAAAGAAGCGATCTAGAGACCGTTGGTGTCTCAGCCGCTAATGGTCTAAGTTGACCCAGATTTTCGTATGGCACAGGGATATCGTCTGATGACATAGACGCCAAGTCGAAAGGAGCAAGCAACAAGTGCGAGAGCCAAATCAGCATCACGTAGCGTTCCTCCCAAACAAGTCGTCGAGGAATATCGCCAGTCAAGGCCATTTCTGAATCCTCTTGGCATATTGCATCCCATTCGATAAAAGCCCTGAGTAAAGGGTCAAGGTATTTCGGCTCATTGTTCAAAAACCTGCTAATAACCTTGACCCCACGCACTTTGCAAAAAGTGTAAAGAAGCCTACAGATCGCCCTTGGCAAGGGATAAAGTGCCTGTTGCTGCTGTGGCCTATCTGCCTTATACTGATCCCGGTGCTTTAGCAGGTACGCTAAGAAAGCATCGACTAAAGGTGGCAGCAGTATTTGAAGGTATGGATCCAACAGCTGAGGCCATTCTTGAAAAGGCTCCAGCTACAGCAAAAAATGGTATTAGTGAGCAGCAATCCAATACATTTCCCACTTCCCCCCCC